>JAXLNS010000002.1:5216931-5272390 GCA_037215915.1 Pantherophis vulpinus | reverse complement strand
CATTATGCTAGAAGGATATGGGGATGAAGCTGCAGGATAAACTGCTATTCCCAATATGTATTTCGCTCCAGTTGCTTTGGCTGCACGATTTTTCTTGTCTCAGATGCTTTTCTGAATCATGTGTCATAATTGTTTAATGGGAAGTGAAAGCTTTTCTAATTTCTTGTTGATCTGGCTCTTTTTAAAATCTAGAACACAGCTTGGCAAGTGAATTCCTCCACCTCCCCATCCAACAAGGCAAAAAAATACTTAGGAAATAATATCTTTGTGTTATCCATTATCCTATTTCAATTCTGCATTGGTTAAGCACCTGTCGAGAGGTTAGGGAGAGAGTAAGATGAGATAAGGGAGGGAAAAAAGTGGGATGGAGAAAAGGGGAGGGAAGGGAAGTGAAGTGAAGTGAAGGGAAGGGAAGGGAAGGGAAGGGAAGGGAAGGAAAGGAAAGGAAAGGAAAGGAAAGGAAAGGAAAGGAAAGGAAAGGAAAGGAAAGGAAAGGAAAGGAAAGGAAAGGAAAGGAAAGGAAAGGAAAAGTGGGATGGAGAAAAGGGGAGGGAAGGGAAGGGAGGGGAGGGAAGGGAAGGGAAGGAAAAGAAAGGAAAGGAAAGGAAAGGAAAGGAAAGGAAAGGAAAGGAAAGGAAAGGAAAGGAAAAGAAAAGAAAGGAAAGGAAAGGAAAGGAAAGGAAAAGAAAGGAAAGGAAAGGAAAGGAAAAGTGGGATGGAGGGATGGAGGGATGGAGGGAAGGGAAGGGAAGGGAGGAAGGAAGGAAGGGAGGAAGGAAGGAAGGAAGGAAGGAAGGAAGGAAGGAAGGAAGGAAGGAAGGAAGGAAAAGGTAGGAAGTTGCTCTGGATTTATCTAACACTTACTCATTGCTTACATGGAAAAGTATGGCACATAAGTGTGTACTTTACATTCTGTATAGATTGGAGTATACAAAGGCTCCTATGTATCTCCCGCGTGGATTTGAGAAGACGCCTTTTCAAAAATACATCTTGCCTCCATTTGCACAATATACAAAATAATATGTCCCTTTCTAAACATGTTCTGTGTTCACGGAGTGGATGAAAGATGCTAACACATCCCGTACATTAGACTCATCTGTACCTTTCATGTTGTAAGGTCAGAAAATGCACTTGAGTCACCAGAATGCCAAAGAGAGAGAGAGAGGGAGAGAGAGAGACCCAAGAAGAGGCTTGAAAAGTAACAGCTTTTATTTTGTAAAACAAAATTGTTGGGTCGACAATTTTTCACCGCACACAGGCAGAAAGCATGCAAGGAAAAAAGCCACACCTTGGGAAGGTATGGCTGTTGTGGCCCACCAGCTGCCAGCAGAGCTGGCGGCAGACTCGGACAATGAGGAGGTTGGGGAGGAACTTGGGCCAGTCCTGGAGTCTGGGGAAGGCTCTGATGGATGCTCTGCATCAGAAGCAGAGATAGAGTCAGGGCCATCTGACATTTCCCAGTCACTGGAGAGGCAGTTGCCTTCGGAAGCTGAGATAAGTGGGGAGGAAGAACAGCTGGGGTCTGTTCCAGATGCACATATGCACAGAACAGTTAGGAGAGGAGAACAACTGAGGAACAGGAGCTGACTCGGGAAGAAAGGCACATGTGGACGCTGAATGGCCCCTCCCTGGCTGGGGAATAAATAGAAACAAAAGGGGAATGGGGGTTGGAGGAGACAACTGTTCGTATTTCTTTTGGAAGACTTGCTTATCATGGTTTGTGCCTCAGAGACTTCTTGCCAGGCATTAATGTACAGCTCTGCGACTAGAAGGTCTCGGCCTGACAATTATCCAAGGACTGATAAGACCTGTTATTGCAATTAACCCTTGGAAGGATTATTGCCTGGACTTTTCTGTGTGTGAATGCCATGAATTCACAGTAATTAAATAAAGAGGGTTTTTTTCGGGACAAGGAGTCTGTTTTTTGGTTCTGCTAAGGCTGAATCAGAACAATGGCATCCTTTTATACCTTCAGAGACATCAGCTTAGTACCCAATTCTGGCCCCCTGACCCATATCTTCCTTGTGGTCCTGCAATGGCCATTCAGCAAGGAACAGGGGGACTGAGTGCTTAGCAACAGAGAAGCTGGGTGCTAAGCAACACAGGTATTTGCCCAATGTAACCATGCCAAGCCATGACATAACCTGCACCAGGCACTGAGTTGTACAAAGAAACAAGATAGCAGGAGTAAAATAGGGGTAGAAGCAATTCTAATTCTTACAGAAGCAAAGCAACTCTTGCAGAAGCGAAATAGCAAGTTATTATTATGACCCACTAATTCTACCTATTCTACTATTATTACGTCCGATCACTGTATTAGGACTCACTAATCTTGTTATCCAGAAACAACAGGTTGCCCTATATTCGAAACAAAAAGCTGACTTTTCCCAAGAAAGATATTTACAGGTGTACAGCCGGTCTGTTATTTATTTACAGTAAGTTTTAAAGACTTAATTAAAGTTTCACGTATCTCACCTAGACTACCGCTGAGTCCCACCTATGCTCTGTTAATTGAGAACTGTGTGCCATGCGGGAATCTCTTCGGAGAATCACATTATTTTGGCTCAAGAAAATCCATGCTGGATTTACTTTATATTTGTAGATGGGAAAATCCAGGCATGTTGTATCAAGTCGTTCGTTCAATTTATATCCCTCTTGCCTCCAGGAGTTCAAGGGAGCATATCTAATACTTTCTCCTCCAATTTTCCCCTATCCCACAGAAAGAGTTCTGTAAAAATAAATTGGAGTTGCGAGGTGACGTTGGCTCAGAGTCACCCGGTGACTTTGGCGGCGATGTGTGGACCTCGGTCTGGGATTCTTGCACTTCACTCCGGCTCATTAAATAATATTCTGATCTGTTTCCTTTCTCATTTTGAATCTCATAGTGATAGAATCATAGGACTGGAATGGACTATGGAGGTATTCTAGCCAACCTTCTTGTCAAGGCAGGAATCCTTAAGAACAGAACACATCTGGAAGGGACCTTGGAGGCAATGGTGGAATTCAATTTTTTTTTGCTACTGGTTCTGTGGGTGTGGCTTAGTGGGCGGGGTGTGGCTTGGTGGGCATGACTTGGTGGGCCCCACCCCACTCCTGGGGAAGGATACTGCAAAATCCCCATTCCCTCCCCACTCTGGGGCCAGCCAGTGGTGGTATTTGCCGGTTCTCCAAACTACTCAAAATTTCCACTACTGGTTCTCCAGAACCTGTCGGAACCTGCTGGATTTCACCCCTGCTTGGAAGTCTTCAAGTTCAGCCCCCTGCTCATCAGGAGACCCTATACCATTTCAGACAAGTGATTGTCCCGTCTCTTCTTTAAAACCTCCAGTGATGAAGTGCCCATGTTTTCTGAAGGCAACTTCTGTTCCACTGGTTAATTGTTCTCACTGTTTGGAAGTTCCTTCTTAGTTCCAGGTTGCGTCTCACCTTAGTTTCCATCCGTTGCTTCTTGTCCTGCCCTCAGGTGCTTTGGAGAATAATTTGATCCCCTCGTCTTTGTGGCAGCCCCTCAAACATTGAAACACTGCTATCATGTCACCCCTAATCCTTCTTTTCTCTAGACTAGCCAAACCCAAATCCTCCAGCTGTTCTTCATATGTTTTAGTCTCCAGGCCTTTGATCATCTTAGTTGATCTTCTATGAACTTTTTCCAAAGTCTCAACATCTTTTTTTTTTTTTGTACCGTGATGACCAAAATTGGTAGCAGTATTTCAGGTGTGGTCTACATTCTGGACTAAAAGACCTCTAAGTTCCCTTCTGACTCTGTTATTCTATATTCTGTATCCCTCTCAAAGGTACCACAGTTAAGCTGTGAACTGGCTATCCTAGATCTGCACATTTGATCTTTCCTGCCTAGGTGCAGAACTCCAAAAGAAAATAGAAGAAGTGAAAAGAAGATCTTGAGGAAAGTCTAGCTAACAAATTGATCCACTTGTGCTAAACGTAGTCTGATTTTTTTTTTAAAAAAAGTATATCTCTCTATTGTTCTATTGCTGCCTTAGAATATATTTCTGTAATATACGAATTTCAGACACCCTTATTGCAAAACAGATCAATATCAGTTAATAAACAAACTTGTTTCCAGGCTTGCCTGCATACTTCTGATTTGCTGAAATGTGAAATGAAACCATCACTTATCTTGGTTCCCAGTGAAGCAATCACACCTAAAATCAAACAAATCGTTTAACCTTGTAATATAAATGTAATATAAAACTTCATTTTATTTTTCCAGTAACTAGACCTCACCTGGTGTACTTTCTCCACATTAGTTTAAGGAACACAGTCCAAGGGACATAAAAAAGTCAGCAGGAGGGACCAGACAAGGAGAAGGAGAAGGAGAAGGAGGAGGAGAAGGAGAAGGAGAAGGAGGAGGAGAAGGAGAAGGAGAAGGAGAAGGAGAAGGAGAAGGAGAAGGAGAAGGAGAAGGAGAAGGAGAAGGAAAGAAGGGTCTCCTGCTTGATCAGGGGGTTGGACTATAAGACCTCCAAGGTCCCTTGCAACTGTTATTTGGATAAGGAGGAGGAGGAGGAGGAGGGAAGGAGAAGGAGGAAAAGGAGGAGAAGGAAAAAGAGGAAAAGGAGAAGGAGAACAATGGGTCACAGAGAAGGAAGGACCAGACAAGGAGGAGGAGATTATTCCATATTTATTTCCAAGAAAACCCATGTCCAAGCCTACCTAGTGATTTAGAGTCTAGATCAACTTGAAAGAAACTTTAGCATTTTTAGCATACTTTAGATCTTACAATACAGTTATCATTTGTACTTTCACTCAAAATACCAAAAACCCCACTAAATAATTCTTTGTCGCCACTGAAAATAGACCTCCTTCTTGGAATGATACCGGGAGCTTTAGGATTTATTTCTATTGGTTGTTGCAATCAAATTTGTTTTGGAATTAGACTACATAATACCCTGGGACTCTTCCAATCTTATGAAATCCCTGGGGAAAATTAAAAACGAGCTGCAATTTTCCAAACTTGGATGAGAGCAAGAAAGGAGCAGTTGTACATAGTTGGGATCTCGAAGTTGTTGTTTAAATATGCAGAGCCTATTAGCTACATCTACATTCGCAAAGTAATAGATTTTTTTTTAATGCATTATGAAAAATGTATTTAAGTGGAAATAGAGTCCACATTTCAAAAACTCTGCCTGCAAATTTCTTTACCTGGCTGAACAGCTGTTCTGGTCCCCTGAGTAAATAATTAAATGTTTTTAATGAAGCTGCACTTACACCTATTTACCAAATAGACTGGAACAAAAATTAGTATGCTGTAAATTAATTGCCCTAGTTGGTTATAACAGTTTTGTTCTACACTAAGAATCACTGATAGTTCTCTTTGGAAAGATTAGCAAACCATGAAAGCATAGTCAGTTTTACAACAAATGAAAGAATGACTAGGGTGAACTTCGATCTTATCATTGATTGGTTGAAGATTTTCTGGAGGAAGAAAATCTATCTCAAAGTCATTCAAGTTTGTGGTGTATATAAAGCAAGATTTATACAAAATAAATTTATATTAAAAAATTATATAAAGCAAAATAGTAGTAACTGTGAGAGGGATCTTGGAGTCCTAGTGGACAATCATTTAAATAGGAGCCAGCCGTGTGCAGCAGCTGCCAAAAAAGCCAACACAGTTCTAGGCTGCATCAACAGAGGGATAGAATCAAGATCACGTGAAGTGTTAAGACCACTTGGTAAGGCCACACTTGGAATATGGCATCCAGTTTTGGTCTCCACGATGTAAAAAAGATGTTGAGACTCTCTCTAGAAAGAGTGCAGAGAAGAGCAACAAAGATGATTAGAGGACTGGAGGCTAAAACATATGAAGAACAGTTGCTGGAATTGAGTTTGTCTAGTTTAATGAAAAGAAGGACTAGGGGAGACATGATAGCAGTGTTCCAATATCTCAGGGGCTGCCCCAAACAAGAGGGAGTCAAGCTATTCTCCAAAGCACCTGAGGGCAGGACAAGAAACAATGGGTGGAAACTAATCAAGGAGAGATGCAACCTGGAACTAAGGAGAAATTTCCTGACAGTTAGAACAATTAACCAGTAAAACAATTTGCCCCTAGAAGTTATGAATTCTCCAACACTGGAAGTTTTTAAAGAAGAGATTAGACAACCATTTGTCTGAAATAGTATAGGGCTTCCTGCCTAAGTAGGGGGTTAGATTAGAAGACCTCCAAAGTCCCTTCCAACTCTGTTATTCTATTCCATGCCATACCATTCTAATTTGATTCAGAACATGGATTCCTTAGATATGCATCCGTGTTTGGATGCAAAACCCAAATCACTCAATTTCCCTCAAATCTGAATCCAAAATTCACTTGGGAGAATCCATGTCTTCATATAATTATTCAGTCATTGATACAGAGCTTCACACTTTGGTAAAAGTGCAGAGAAGAGCAACTAAGATGATTAAAGGCCTGGAGATGAAAACATATGAAGAACGGTTGCGGGAATTGGATGTGGCTAGTCTAGAACAAAGAAGGACTAGGAGGTCGCATGATAGCAGTCTTCCAATATTTGAGGGGCTGACACAACGAAGTCAGCCCCTCAACTTATTTTCCAAAGCACCTGAAGGCCAGACAAGGAATAATGGATGGAAAGTGATCAAGGAGAGATTCAACCTAGAAATACGGATAAATTTCCTGACAGTGAGAGCAATCAACCAATGGAACAGAAGTTGCCTCCAGAAGTTGTGGAAGCTTCATCACTGGAAACTTTCAAGAAGAGACCAGACTGCCATCTGTCAGAAATGGTGTAGGGTCTCCTGCTTGGGCAGGAGTTTGGGCTAGATGACCTACAAATCCCTTTCAACTATGTTATTGTCTTAAAAAGAAGCAACAGATGGAAATTAATCAAGGAGAGAACCAACCTAGAACCAAGGAGAAGTTTCCTAATGAACAAGTGGAAGGACTTGTCTTCAGAAGTTGTGGATGCTCCATCACTGGAGGTCTTCAAGAAAAGATTGGACAGCCATTTGTCTGAAATGGTAAGGGGTTTCCTGCTCGAGCAGACAGTTGGACTAGAAGACCTCCAGATTCTTTCCAACTCTGTTATTCTGTTATCTGTTCTGTAGTTTATTAATTTTTGGATACGTTAAGTAGGATCTCTTGCTGTAGAAAAAGCTCAGTCTAACCTGTCCTACAGGTGATGAACATTCTTCACCTTTACCTTTTGAGTGTAGCTTTTTAAGCATACAACCTATAAATTTCTACCTTTCTTGTCAACGGCTGGATTAAATTTGCAGCCGTTGTTCAGGAATTCATCTATTCTGCGGGCATCAGACCTGTCACAGGTACAGAGAAGATTGTATAATGGAAATCTTTAAAGATTTTTTCTTTGGGAGGAAGATTTGATACGAAAGCGGGAATATTATATGAAACTAACATACATCTTAGTCATACTCTTTTGCGAGGCAATGCCAAAAATCCTAAAGAATAGATGCGAAGATTATAGGGAAGGAAAAGCAACAAAGCTGCAGATTGTTTTTGGATTAGTGGCCTCTTAATCATTAGGTAGACAGACAGACAGACGGACAGACAGATAGAAGATATGGGGAGAGAGAGAGAGAGATGATAGATATAATTTTAATCTATGTTACCAATTTATATTGTTTCCTTCTGCTCAATATTCCCCATTGGTTTCTCTTCTCTTCTCTTCTCTTCTCTTCTCTTCTCTTCTCTCTTCTCTTCTCTTCTCTTCTCTTCTCTTCTCTTCTCTTCTCTTCTCTTCTCTTCTCTTCTCTTCTCTTCTCTTCTCTTCTCTCTCGTCTCTTCTTTTCCCTTCCCTTCCCTTCCATTCCATTCCATTCCATTGCCTTTCCTCCTTTCTCCTTTCTTTCTCTTTCTTTCCTTCTTCCTTCCTTCCTTCCACTCTTATCTTCCTTTCCCTTCCATCACATCCACTCTTATCTTCCCTTCCCTTCCCTTCCATTGCCTTTCCTCCACCTTCTTTCCTTCCTTCCTTCCTCTTTCTTTCTTTCTCTTTCCTTCCTTCCTTCCTTCCTTCCTTCCTTCCTTCCTTCCTTCCTTCCTTCCTTCCTTCCCTCCTCCCTCCCTCCCTTCCCTTCCCTATTTTTCTGCTTTCTATGTACATGGTTGAAAAGATTTGTTTTTGCTATACAAAAATAATCATCAATATATAATGTATTGATTGTTGATTTGATTTGATTTGATTTGATTTGATTTGATTTGATTTGATTTGATTTGATTTGATTTGATTTGATTTGATTTGATTTGATTTGATTTGATTTGATTTGATTTAGAAAATTTGCACATGGCAACTCAAGGGGCTTACAAGGACCTAAAAACACATTTATATTCTACCTTCTGCAAAAAGTGTTCAAGAAAATGTACATAGTTCTCCCTCCTTCTCCCCCCCCACAACTCTGTGAGGTAAGATGGACGGATAATGTTTGACCGAACCAACATCACCTCAGAGCTTCCCTGATTAAAAGTGGACTAGACGCCACATCTCTCCACCTTTAGTCCAACACCTTCATTACTTTACCACATGGGTGTTGCAACCCAGCCTTAGCAGAAGCAAGAAACAGACTCCTTGTCACAAAAAAACCCTTCTTGTGAATTAATAGCATTCACCCACCGAAAAGTCCAGGCAATAATCCTTCAAGGAGTTAACGGCAGTAACAGACCTTATCGGTTCCTTGTGATAATTGCAAGGCTGTGAGCTCCCAACCGAAAGTCTGCAAATTAAGTTCTGGCAAGCAGTCTCTGTGGCACAAAACACAATGAGCAAAATCTTCAGAAATACGAACAGTTGTCTCCTACGACAACCACTCCCCTTTCCTTCTATTTATTCCCCAGCCAGGAGGGGCCATTCAGCATCCACATGTGCTTTGCTTCCCGAGTCAACTCCTTGTCCTACGTTGTTCACCTCTCCGAACAGCTCTGCGCATACGTGCGTCTGGAACAGGCCCCAGCTGTTCTTCCTCCTCACTCATCTCAGCCTCCAAAGGCAGCTGCCTCTCCGGTGGCTGGGAAATGTCGGACAGCCCTGGCTCTATCTCTGCATTCGACACAGAGCATCCATCAGAGCCTTTCCAGATTCCAGAGCTGGCCCAAGTTCCTCCCCAACCTCCTCATCATCCGAGTCTGCCGCCAGCTCCGCTGGCAGCTGGCAGGCCATAACAATGGGCTTCTGAACTGAGATAGACTCTGTAGCTAAGGTGGGAGTAGAACTGGATTTCCCCAGTCCAAATCCGAAAAAGAATCCTAAAAGTTAATTTGGACTAAGAGAAGGAGGATGTAGTGTAGAACAGAGAATTTAAAGTGATGGAGTTGGAAGGGATTTTTGAAATATTCTAGTACAACTCCCTGTTCATGGCAGGAAGACGTGTACCATTTCAGACAAATGGTTGTCCAATGTTATTTGTTTATTTGTTTATTTGTTTGTTTGTTTGTCAACAAGAACAAGAAACAAGTATCAGTATAGATATAGACATGGACACATGAAAAATGGCACAAACAAATGGATATAAATAAGCAAAATGTAGCCATAAACACATAAAATGAGTACATATAAATGGGGACAGCAGGACAGGGATGGTAGGCACGCTGGTGCACTTATGCACCCTCCCCCCCCTTAGGGACCACTTAAGAAAAGTGTAAGGTCCACAGTGGACAGTTTAAGGTAAAAGATATGGGGGTTAGAGAAACTAACAACAGGATCAGGTAGAGTGTTCCAGACATTTACTCCTCTATTGCTGAAGTCGTATTTTCTGCAATCAAGATTAGAGAGGATTACATTTAGTTTGTGTCTACTGATAGCCCTTGTGTTATTGTGGTTGTAGTTAAAGTAGTCATTAACAGGTAGGACGTTATGGTAGATAATCTTGTGTACTAAGTTTAGGTTGGAATGTAGACAGCGAGGTTCAAGATTACCCAGGCCTAAAATTTAAAGCCTGGTGGTATAAAGAATTTTATTGCGAGCAGAGGAGTTGAGTACTGTTCTTGCAAAATGCCTCTGGACCCTCTCTAAAGTATTAATCTCCGAAATACAGTGTTGTCTGAGTTTGTTACAGCACACACAATCAGACAATTCAGCAGGATTCAAAACATCTTTATATACATAACAATACATAAGGCATACAATACCCTTGTAACAGTGGTGGGTTTCACATTTTTTTACTACCGGTTCTGTAGGTGTGGCTTGGTGGGCGTGGCAGGAGAAGGTTACTGCAAAATCCCCATTTCCTCCCAATCAGCTGGACTTGGGAGGCAGAGAATAGATGGGGGAGGGGCCAGTCAGAGGTGGTATTTACCGGTTCTCCGAACTACTCAAAATTTCCACTACCGGTTCTCCAGAACTGGTCAGAACCTGCTGAAACCCACCTCTGCCTTGTAGGTTTTTCCACATTGTAGAGAAGAGAAATAGCAAGTACAAACACAGCACAAAATGGAAGCACAAAATGGAGAAGGCAAAACGGAGGAGAGAGAAGCTAGTGCCCTCAAGCTTATATACAGAACAGTTAAAGCCATGCTCAGGCTTCAAACTGTCTCTTATGGCCCCATACATCAAATACTATGTTTCAGTTACCAAACAGCCCTCATTGGCTGACCTGTTGCTATGCACTATTCCAGTTCATGAATATACTCTGACAAATGTCTTCTTGAAAACCTTCAGTGATGGAGCACCCACAACTTTTGGAGGGAAATCCTTCCATTGGTTAATTGTTCTCACCGTCAGGAAATTGCTCTTTAGTTCTAGGCTGAATCTCTTCTTGAGGAGTTTCCATCTGTTACTTCTTGTCTTCCTTCAGGTGCTTTGGAGAACAGGTCGACCCCCCCTCTTCTCTGTGACAGATCCTCAAGGACTCTTGCAAAGTCCCTCAGAGACCTTCCATAGCTGGTGGGTAGGAGATTGAATCTGGCCTTCCATATCCCTAGTCCAGCACCACACTGAGTGTCACACGTTTTCCCTATGACAAGCACCTAATTAACTTCTGTTTTCTTAAATAGTACATAGTTTATTGCCTCAGGACAACTTTTACATAACAATTTAATCTACATAAAAAATAAATTAGGGCCACAAGGGGGAAAAAACACATGATCTCACCTTGCATTCCTTAAGTTATTCGTATTTCTCCAGTCAAAAGAGTCAGGTGTAATTGGAATTGGATAGGTAGAAGGTTCTGTATATTAAAATACATGCAGTTACCTACTCAGGTCTCTCCCCTTCTTCCTCCCCCCTCCCCCGAGCTCAAGGCAAGTTATTCAGAGGCTCCTTTCCCACTTAGGTAGGCTGCAGAGGGAGGGAAGGAAGGAGGAAGGGAAAGAAAGAGAGAGGGAGAGGGAGGGAGGGAGGGAAGAAGAGAAGGAGAGAAGAACAGAGAGAAACAGAAAGAGAGAAAGGGAAAAAGACAAAGGGAAAGGGAGAGGGAGGGGGAGAGAGAAAGAGAGAGAGACCCTCTTAAAGTCCTACTGTGGGTTTCCTCAGTTGGTTGGGAATTCTGAACCCTAGTAACTTCAGTCTCCACACTGGGCAATTAAACCTCACCATGAGAAGGAAGGAAGGAAGGAAGGAAGGAAGGAAGGAAGGAAGGAAGGAAGGAAGGAAGGAAGGAAGGAAGGAAGGAAGGAAGGAAGGAAGGAAGGAAGGAAGCAAGCAAGGAAGGAAGGAGGGAAGGAAGGAAGGAAGGAAGGAGGGAGGGAGGGAGGGAGGGAGACGGAGGGAGGGAGGACATGGGAGGGAGAGAGGGAGAGAGGGAGGACATGGGAGGGAAGGAGGGAGGAAGAACATGGGAAGGAGGGAGGGAGGAAGGAAGGACATGGGAGGGAGGGAGGGAGGGAGGAAGGGCCATCTTAGATTATACAAGGAAGTGCTTTATAAATATGTAGCCAAGTGGAAAAGAATTGCAGAAAGAAAGACAATTGCGCTTGGTGATCCATAATCACATTAATACTTTATCCGTATATTTGTCAATATATTAACACAATATTTTATGGCATGCATTATTTATCCCTGCTGTTAAATGTTTCATGCAGACCTTTACAATTTGCCAAAAGGAGAGAGAGAGAGAGAGAGAGAGAGAGAGAGAGAGAGAGAGAGAGAGAGAGAGAGAGAGAGAGAGAGAGAGAGAGAGAGAGAGAAATTCTTTGATTTTGAGGCATGCTAATTCCAGAGAGATCCTTGTCTATTTTTAGAAAAATGAAGTGGTGTTCACCATCCTGGAATCCGCAAGACTCAATTCATGTAAACAGAAAAAGGTGGCATCTTTCTTTCTTTCTTTCTTTCTTTCTTTCTTTCTTTCTTTCTTTCTTTCTTTCTTTCTTTCTTTCTTTCTTTTTTCCTTCCTTCCTTCCTTCCTTCCTTCCTTCCTTCCTTCCTTCCTTCCTTCCTTTCTTTCTTTCTTTCTTTCTTTCTTTCTTTCTTTCTTTCTTTCTTTCTTTCTTTCTTTCTCTCTCTCTCTCTCTCTCTCTCTATCCGTGTCTCTGTTTCTGTCTCTGTCTCTCTCTGTCTGTTTCTCTTGGTGTCTCGGGCTCTATGTGTCTCTGTCTCTCTGTTTCTCTCTCTCTTTCTCTCAGTCTCTTTCTCAGCCTCTCTTGGTTTCTCTCTCTCTCTTTCTCAGTCTCTTTCTTGGTCTCTCTCTCTCTCGCTTTGTCTCTCTGTCTCTGTCTCTGTCTCTGTCTCTCTCTTTCTCAGTCGCTTTCTTGGTCTCTCTCAGTCTCTCTCTGTCTCTCTGTCTCTGTCTCTGTCTCTGTCTCTCCCTCCCTCCCTCCCTCCTTCCCTCCTCTCTCTCTCTCTCTCTCTCTCTCTCTCTCTCTCTCTCTCTCTCTCTCTCTCTCTCTCTCTCGCACGCGCGCGCACACGCTTGGGGCTTCCAGCTTCCTCCCCTGCTATTACTTTCAAGAAACTCCAGAGTAAGTTTTGCTCATTTAATGCTTCTGCCTATATCTTTCTGAAACATCGATTAATGCCATATAAAAGTTGCCCAGGGAATAGGGTTGAACTGCTCACTGCCTTATCTTCAGCTGTAAGATTTCCACCACAGGAAATATTTGGGAACAGATGATTCTGGAAACATGAGGTCACTATCTGTAAAAAACAACAACAACAACAACAACAACACCTGTGGTAATAGGTGTTCTCAAGAAATTGTACATTCTCAAAATCCAAATGGTAAATGAGGGCTTATTTATAAATCTGGCTATATTTATAGAAGGTTGTAAGACCAATAGAAGTGCTAGAAGGGAGAGTGGTTTCTGGAGTGAAGGAGAAGGAGGAAGAGGAGGAGGAGGAAGAGGAAAGAGGAAGGAGGAGGAGAAGGAAAGTGGGCAGATGAGAAGAAAAAGGAGGGAAAAGGAAGAGGAGAGAGGAGGAGGCAGGAGGAGGAAGAGGAGGAGGAGGGGAAAAGAGAGAGGAAGAGGGGGAAAAAAGCTGTAGGAGGAGGAGGGGGAAAGAGGGAGGAGGAGGAAGCTGAGGGAGGAGGAAGAAGAGGAAAAAGAGGAGAGAGGAGGAGGAGGCAATAGGAGGAGGAGGAGGAGGTGGAAAAGCTGGAGGAAGAGGAAGAGGAAGAGGAGAAGGAGGCAGGAGGAGGGGGAAAAAGCTGGAGGAGGAGGAGCAGAAGGAAGGGGAGGAGGAGGAGCAGGGGAAACAGAGGAGGAGAAGGAGGAGGAGGAGGAGGAGGAGGAGGAGGAGGAGGAGGAGGAGGAGGAGGAGGAGGAGGAGGAGGAGGAGGAGGAGGAGGAGGGATTTCCATGTAGAGAAGGAGAAGTGAGCCTGTGGTAAGGTGAAGAAAGTTCTTGAAATAAATCCTGGTTTACAGTTTTGATATCTCTTCTTCTGCTGAAGCATCCAAGGATCTTTAAAAGAGCTCCCAATAATTTTGATGTGATATAGAAAAACACATTTCAGCCAGTCCTGCACTTACAATTACAATTGAACCCAACATTCCTGTTGCTAAGCGAGGAGCTGTTAAATGAGTTTTTGCCTCATTTTCGACCCTTCTTGCCTCGGCTATTAAGTGAGTCACTGCACTTGTTCAGCGAATTACATGGTCCTAAAGCAAATCTGGCTTCCCCCATTGCCTTTGCTTATAGGAATGGCGATCCATTCAATTTCAAGTCAGAATAGAGCTGGAAGGGACCTTGGAGGTCTTCAAGACCAACCCCCTGCTCCAGCTGGAGACCCCATACCATTTCAGACCAATAGCTGTCCAGTCTCTTCTTAAAAACCTCCAATGATGAAGCGCCCACATGACCGCAGGCCAATCAACCGTCATAAGTACATGCCAGTTGCCAAGCTTCCTGGATTTTGATCACATGACCATGGGGGTGCTGCAATGGTCATAAGCGCCGTTGTAACCATTCAAACGGTCACTAAACGAATGGTTGTAAGTCGAGTCACGGAAAAAAGACAGCCCTCACGCTTGCAAAAACCGAAGAGCGCTACAAAATACGCATTTGCCGTGAAAATGTATGTAAGAACTTTCCGCAAAGACATGCATATTAATACGTGTTGGGGTGAAAACGTCCTTCAGGGGTTACATTTGTTGTCATTTGTCTGAAAGGAAGGCACCAACTTGGGATAAAACCGGCACGCCGGTGAATGTTAAACAGCGTCCGTCTTTCACGTCAAATTTTCTCCCCGACTTGTAAAATCACAGATTAATGTGGAAATGGGCTGGAATAAGAGTCGCGCGAAAAAACAATATAAACATTTTCATCAAGTGGAAATTAACTCATTTATTCCACCGTCCCTTTCTCCGTCATGTTGATCTTCTGTCTCTTCCAAACATCAATGCTGTCAAAAAGCTAAAAGAGTCTCTCTCTCTCTCTCTCTCTCTTTTTTTTTTTTCCCATGCAGATGAAGCTTCCTGGAGTGATGTAAGAATATTGTGAATATATATTATATAGCAAGGTTTTACACCTAGGCCAGGGGTGGGTTCTAAATTTTTTTTACTACCGGTTCTGTGGGTGTGGCTTATTTTGTGGGTGTGGTTTGATGGTCATGTGACAATTCTTTAGGATTTAGCGGAGGTGCTGGTCTACCAGGCTTTTAACTGCTTGCAGAGCTGTTTGTTTTTGGAGGCCCCGGTCTACCCACTTGTTTTTGGAGGCACCGGTCTACCCATTTGTTTTTGGAGGCACCGGTCTACCCATTTGTTTTTGGAGGCCCCGGTCTACCCACTTGTTTTTGGAGGCACCGGTCTACCCATTTGTTTTTGGAGGCACCGGTCTACCCACTTGTTTTTGGAGGCACCGGTCTACCCATTTGTTTTTGGAGGCACCGGTCTACCCATTTGTTTTTTGGAGGCACCGGTCTACCCATTTGTTTTTGGAGGCACCGGTCTACCCATTTGTTTTTGGAGGCACCGGTCTACCCACTTGTTTTTGGAGGCACCGGTCTACCCATTTGTTTTTGGAGGCACCGGTCTACCCATTTGTTTTTTGGAGGCACCGGTCTACCCATTTGTTTTTGGAGGCACCGGTCTACCCACTTGTTTTTGGAGGCACCGGTCTACCCATTTGTTTTTTGGAGGCACCGGTCTACCCATTTGTTTTTGGAGGCACCGGTCTACCCATTTGTTTTTTGGAGGCACCGGTCTACCCATTTGTTTTTTGGAGGCACCGGTCTACCCATTTGTTTTTTGGAGGCACCGGTCTACCCACTTGTTTTTGGAGGCACCGGTCTACCCATTTGTTTTTGGAGGCACCGGTCTACCCATTTGTTTTTTGGAGGCACCGGTCTACCCACTTGTTTTTGGAGGCACCGGTCTACCCATTTGTTTTTGGAGGCACCGGTCTACCCATTTGTTTTTTGGAGGCACCGGTCTACCCATTTGTTTTTTGGAGGCACCGGTCTACCCACTTGTTTTTGGAGGCACCGGTCTACCCATTTGTTTTTGGAGGCACCGGTCTACCCATTTGTTTTTTGGAGGCCCTGGTCTACCCATTTGTTTTTGGAGGCACCGGTCTACCCATTTGTTTTTGAAGCGTACTGGTCTACCACCGCACTGCCTTTTAACACTGATCAGCTGTAGGGCGGCCCTTTGAAGCCCGGCGGCAACAATTTAAACAGTTTCTTTTCCTTCTAGCCAATCAGCTGGGACTCGGGAGGCAGCAAATAGATTGGGGGCGGGGCCAAATAAAAGGTAAGAATAACGCGGGGGCGGGTAGCTCCTGAACAAAGAGAACCAATTTGGTGATGTCATATCGTCACCGCTACCGGCTTGGCCAAACTGGGCCAAACCGGGAGGAACCCACCACTGACCTACGCAGGAAAAACCAAAGGTACAAGTACAGATTAGGCGAAACCTGGCTCAAAAACAGTAACTGCGAGAGGGACCTTGGAGTCCTACTGGACGATCACTTAAACAGGCGAGCCGTGTGCGGCAGCAGCCAAAAACCACAATTCTCAGTTGTATAAACAGAGGCCTAGAATCAAAATCTCGTGAAGTATTAGTACCACTTTATAAAGCCTTAGTAAGGCCACACCTGGAATGCTGCATCCAGTTTTGGTTACCACGTTACAAAAAAAGATGTTGAGACTTTGGAAAAAGTGCAAAGAAGAGCAACTAAGATGATTAAGGGCCTGGAGAGTAAAACATATGAAGAACGGTTGCAAGATTTGGATATGGCTAGTCTAGAGAAAGGAAGGACTACCAGGGTGGGGTGGGGGACATGATAGTTGTATTCCAGTATTTGAAGGGGTCAAATTATTTTCCAAAGCACCAGGAGACTGTGAGTTCTAGTCCCACCTTAGGCATGAAAGCCAGTTGGGTGACTTTGGGCCAATCACCAGGAGAAAGTGAGTTCTAGTTGTGCCTTCGGCAATAAAGGCAACTGGGTGACTTTGGGCCAATCACCAGGAGCTGGTGAGTTCTAGTCCTGCCTTAGGCATGGAAGCCAATTGGGTGACTTTGGGCCAATCACCAGGAGCTGGTGAGTTCTAGTCCTGCCTTAGGCATGGAAGCCAATTGGGTGACTTTGGGCCAATCACCAGGAGCTGGTGAGTTCTAGTCCTGCCTTAGGCATGGAAGCCAATTGGGTGACTTTGGGCCAATCACCAGGAGCTGGTGAGTTCTAGTCCTGCCTTAGGCATGGAAGCCAATTGGATGACTTTGGGCCAATCACCAGGAGCTGGTGAGTTCTAGTCCTGCCTTAGGCATGGAAGCCAGTTGGGTGACTTTGGGCCAATCACCAGGAGCTGGTGAGTTCTAGTCCTGCCTTAGGTATGGAAGCCAGTTGGGTGACTTTGGGCCAATCACCAGGAGCTGGTGAGTTCTAGTCCTGCCTTAGGCATGGAAGCCAGTTGGGTGACTTTGGGCCAATCACCAGGAGACTGTGAGTTCTAGTCTCACTTTAGGAACTAAAGCCCATTGAGTGACTTTGGGTCAGTGCATCCCACTCAGTTGTTGTGGGGAAAATAGGGGGAGGAGGAAGGAGTATTAGGTAAATTCATCCCCTTGAGTTGTTTATTAAAATAATAAAGGTGGGCTAAAAAAATATAATAAGTTCGCGTATAGCAATAGATCAGCATTTTGTGGGGAAATGATTTGACTGTAAAGCAGCTGCACTTTTTCCCTGAGTGGAAGGAGAAAATTGCAGAAAGGAAGGTTGAAAGGTTGAAAAAAAATCCAGAGAAATTGTACCTTGGACTGATCCTAAATGTCCATTCTATATATTTCTATATATATATGTGTGTGTGGGAATTGATGGCACTGATCTGGATGCCCAACTCAAACAATTATTCTGGCTGCTATATAATCCACAAACAAAAAGAGGCAATAACCAACCAATGGAATTAAAACTCCTACAATGGAATTAAAACTACTCTCACTCCCATCCTCCTCATTGTTTTCCTCTTTCTCTTCTTTCTTTTCCTTTCCTTTGCTCCCCTCTTTTTCCTTTTCTTCCTCTTCTCCTGTCCCTCTCATCTTTTTCCTTCTCTTCCCTGCAGCCTTCTTTTCTTTTTCTCCTCCTCTCCCTTCTATCCTTTTTCTCTTCCTCCTCTGCTTCTCCTCCTCCTCCTCCTTCCCCCCTCTTTTTTCTCCTCCTCCTTCCATCCTTCTCCTCTCCTTTTCTCCTCCTCACTTCTATCCTCCTCTCTTTTTTCTCCTCCTCCTCCTCTTGCTTCTATCCTTTCCTTTTTCTCCACCTCCTCCCCTTCCTCTTCTCCCCTTGCCTTCCTTCTCCTCCCCTTCCTCCTCTTCCTTCCATCCTTTCCTTTTTCTCCTCCTCCTGTCCCTCCCATCCTTCTCTGTCTTCTCCTCCTCCATTCCCTTCTCTTCTTCTCCTCTCTTTTTCTCCTCTTCCTCTTTCCTTTTTCTCCTCCTCCTCTTCCTTCCTCTCCTTCTCTCTTCTCATATATCCTCCTCTTCCTATCCTCCATTTCACTTCTATCCTCCTCTCTTTTTTCTCCTCCTCCTCTTGCTTCTATCCTTTCCTTTTTCTTCTCCTCCCCCTCTTCCTCTTCTTCTCCCCTTGCCCTCCTCCTCCTCTTCCTCCTCTTCCTTCCATCCTTTCCTTTTTCTCATCCTCCTCCCCTTCCTCTTCTTCTCCCCTTGCCCTTCACTCTTCTTCTTCCTCCTCTCCCTTCCATCCTTTCCTTTTTCTCCTTCTCCTCCTCTTCCTACTTTTCCTTCCATCCTTTCCTTTTTCTCATCCTCCTCCCCTGCCTCTTCTTCTCCCCTTGCCCCTCACTCTTCTTCTTCCTCCTCCTCCTCCTCCTCCTCCTCCATCACAACTTGGCTTCTGAGAGAGCAGGATGAGGCCAGCTGCTCCACAGAGCATCTTCTGCTCCACTGGTCCAGCCTCTTCAGCAGAGAGAGACAAATTCTCCCCACCCCCACCCCACATCCTCCCCTCCGTTGCTGACATGAGCTCTCCTGCTTCAGGTAACTCATTTAGCTTTGGTGTCATTTTACAATAAATATACCATCCACCGACACAAATTAGACAGCTATTGAGATTAATTCGGAAGCTCTATCGGCAACATCTTAAATCAAAAATCTGTCTTTATTAGCATGCTCAGCGCCTCTGTTGTGTCCCCTCCCTCTGCCTATCCTGCCACCAGAATAAATGAGGCCCTTTGGTTGACACAGCATATCAAGTGTTTTATAATGGCCTAATTGTAGCTAATGGTTTGTGCAGCTAATTAAAGCCCTATGAATTACAATAATCATTCAGTCTCATCTTCAGAGGCAGGGAGTTGCATTGCACCCTTCCTTCAGCGAAGGAAGGAAGGAAGGAAGGAAGGAAGGAAGGAAGGAAGGAAGGAAGGAAGGAAGGAAGGAAGGAAGGAGAAAAAATAGATGATATAATAAAGCTTTCGACTCATTAGAGGAGGAGAACCGATTCTGTTTTATTTATTTTGATCGGCACACATATGTTTGGCTTGGGAGTTATTACCAAAATATTTACTTAAAAGGACCCCGGGTTCATGCTGTGTGAGAAAAGAGGAATTGTGGTTTTGCGTTTTTTCCTCCCTTCGTTTTTGCCTTTCTCCAGAGAGAATTCATTAACAATGCTAGCATGTGTCTGGATGGGAAATGCTGAGAGTAAATTCTAATTGAGACGGTGGCGGGAGAAAAAAAAGAAAAGGAAACCAGACATTCAGGTGAAAAGAAGGAACTGTAGGAAATTTAATTCTGTCCCTGTTGTTATTACTCCACAAAGCCACGTGGCTTTACATCTTTACAACTGTAGGAAGTTAGCACCCACCCCTTTCCTAGAAAAAATGAAATATTCCAAGAAATATTAATGTCTTATATTTTTTTGAACCCCGAAATAAGTGCTTGGCCTTATTTTTGGGGAGGTCTTATTATTTTGGGGTGCGTGGATCATCTTGCCATCTTACCTGATTTCCAGATCTGTCTCCTTAATCCTAACAAGACTGCTCATGCATTTAAATATTTTTGGGGAGGGCTTATTTTTGGGGGAGGGCTTATTTTTGGGAAACACAGGATAGAGGATAGGATAGGATAGGATAGGATAGAATAGAATAGAATAGAATAGAATAGAATAGAATAGAATAGAATAGAATAGAATAGAATAGAATAGAATAGAATAGAATAGAATAGAATAGAATAGAATAACAGAGTTGGAAGGGACCTTGGAGGTCTTCTAGTCCAACCCCCTGCTTAGGCAGGAAACCCTACATAGAGATAGAGATGGGGATAGGGATAGGGATAAGGAGAGAAGGAGGGAGATGGATAAGGAGAGGGAGGGAGATGGAGAGGGATAAGAGGAGAGAAAGAGACCTACACCCGTATGTATGTATGTATGTATGTATGTATGTATGTATGTATGTATGTATTTCTCTTTAGCCAGGTTCTTCCTATGTAAACCAAGATTTTGATGCAGCCCTAGTTCAGTGAAATCACAATCCACTAGTTTCTAGGCTTCTTTTCTGGCAGCCAGCAAGCACTGCCCATCCCATCAGGGGTGGGTTCTACTTACCTTTACTACTGGTTTGCATCGTGCCCGCATGTGCGCGCTTGCTTTGCTTGTGTGCGCGCAGACTCTTCTGTGCATACGGAGAAGCTTCTGCGCATGCGCAGATCACCTATGATGACATCCGGGTCAGTGGGCAGAGCCTCCCGACGGTTTTACTACCGGTTCTTGCGAACCGGTCTGAACCGGGGGGCAACCCACCACTGAGTCCTATGCCCAAAAAACACTTTCCAGAATTCTGAATAGGCTTTTCTGAGTCTTGTGCATCTAAAGAAGAATATCTATCATTAGAATACTGTTCCTACTTCTCCTTCACCTTCTCCTTCTCCTCTTCCTCTTATCCTCCTTCTCCTTAAATATATATAAATCAGGGGTGAAATCTAATTTTTTTTGCTACCAGTTCTGTGGGCGTGGCTTAATTAGTGGGCGGGGCTTGGTGGTAAGGTGACTGGGGGGCGTGGCTTGTTGGTCAGGTGGGCGTGGCCAAGTCAATGTCACTTCTTTGCCCTTTTTTA
The DNA here is from genome assembly GCA_037215915.1 of Pantherophis vulpinus. Classification (NCBI taxonomy): domain Eukaryota; kingdom Metazoa; phylum Chordata; class Lepidosauria; order Squamata; family Colubridae; genus Pantherophis; species Pantherophis vulpinus. The sequence continues at coordinate 5,251,456 of JAXLNS010000002.1, read as the reverse complement.
ACCTACAAAACACAACACAACACAACTGGCTCACCCACAATATAAAAGCAGCTGTGCTAGACCCAAAATGGCCCCTGCAACAAGCAGGAACCTCACACAGCCACAAAAAGCCCAAAAAACCAACTTTCACACTTTACACACACACAACACAACACAACACAACTGGCTCACCCACAATGTAAAAGCAGCTGTGCTAGACCCAAAATGGCCCCTGCAACAAGCAGGAAACTCACACAGCCACAAAAAGCCCAAAAAACCAACTTTCACACTTTACACACACACAACACAACACAACACAACACAACTGGCTCACTCACAATGTAAAAGCAGCTGTGCTAGACCCAAAATGGCCCCTGCAACAAGTAGGAACCTCACACAGCCACAAAAAGCCCCCAAAACCAACTTTCACACTTCACACACACAAAATTCCACATACAGCTTTGTGAGATTTTGTGTGTTTGTGTAGTTAGAGTAAAACACTACAGAAATACACTAAATCTCAGAAAGCTGCACAAATATTATTTTATTTTAATTTATTTTTATTTTTATATAAAAGCAGCTAAATTTAAAACTTCCTAAAATTTAAATGGCTAGGTCTAAAAAAAGAACAACTAAAAACCCCCCAATTAACTATTTTTTAAAAACTCTCAAAGGGGAAAAAAACCTTACCCAATAGAACAGGGATCTCCAACCTTGGCAACTTCAACTCCCAGAATTCCTCAGCCAGCTTTGCTTTGCTGGCTGAGGAATTCTGGGAGTTGAAGTCCACAACTCCCTGCCTGCTTGATTGCAGGCAAGGAGATTCAGTTGCTTGCTGATGCAATGGATTGCAGGGATTACAGCAAGGCGTTGCGACCAGCAGCTAAGGTAAGCAAGCTGAGGGGGAGAGGGGGAGGGATTTTTGCTACCAATTAACAGGCTGAGATCGTCAGAGCTTGGGGAAAAAAGTTTTTTTCTTTTACATGGCTCTGGCGATCCAAGCTGAGTTTCCTGATTAGCAGGCAACTCAGCTGGGATCGTCAGAGCTTGGCTGGTCAGAGCCATTTTAAAGAAAAAAAAGGCTCTGACGATCGCGCGGCTCAGCTGGGCATGGGGGGCGGGAGCAGGGATTTTTGCTACCGGTTCTCCAAACTGCCCACCACCATTGCTACCTACTCGCCTGAGCCGGTCCGAACCGGGAGCATTTCACCCCTGATATAAATAATATATAAATAATTCTCATCCAACAAGCTTCTTCAGCTCAGACATCAGCCCTACTCAGGTGACCCTGAGGACACAGATAAACCTCCAAGTGCTTCAACGACCCTCTAAAAGGATGCAAATGACCAGCTGTCTGCAAGGAATATAAATCCTTCCCTTCCCCACCATCCAGTCAGAGCTGAAGAAGCTTCTTGGATGAGAAGGAAGACATCTTCAAAAGAAAAAAACAAGAAGGTCCAGTTGCCTCTTGAAAAAGCACCTTTGGGACAACCATGACCAAGATGACTAAGAATCTCTACAGACTTTTAGCTATACAATTTGGGATGAACAACCTTTGAATGGTGTGGGAGTAGGAATGGATTTCCAGAGGAAAAATTGCAGATTACGGGAACCATTTGCACCACTCAGGTCACCCAGAGGACACAGATCAACCTCCAAGTGGCCTCAAGGACCCTCTAAAAGGATGCAAATGACCAGCTGTCTGCAAGGAATATAAATCTGTTAAGGATATTGTTGTTGTGTTACCAACCAGCAGAGTGTAGAGCACAGAGAAACGTTACTGAGAGCAATGAATAAGAGATGTGCAAACTGGTTTATCAAAAGTTTACTTTATAGTGAAAAAACAATCTCATAGTCTTTAAATCAATCCAAGTCTTTGCCAGTTAAATCAGTCCAGTGATACAGAAACTCCTCTTACCACACAAACAGTAGTTGGTTAGAATAACAAACTCACTCTGGTTCACAAACCACGATGGTAGCAGATCCATCCAACGATGATAGCACAATGGTAGCAACTCCACACACTATGGTAGTATATCATCAACTGAATACTTTACAGTACCTTTCTTAAATACGTTTACAACCAGTGATTATCTAATTACAGCGTGACTCAGCATTACAATGAATCAGCAGTAAAACCTTAAAGTCACATAATACATATCCATGTTAAAGTCGCAGAACGCATATATTGCCTGGACAACTTGTTAGGCTCAAACCATATCCTAACAAAATCCTTCCATTCCCCACCATCCAGTCAGAAGCCTCCTGGATGAGAAGCAAAACGTCTTCAAGAGAAAAACAAGATCAGTTGCCTCTTGAAAAAGCGCCCTTGGGTAATGGATAACATTTATATCACATTGAGTTATCCCATGTGGAATTGTTTGTGGTGAGTTGGCCACGCTGAGATGGTTGCAGCGGGTTGGCGGCAGAGAAATGACCATGGGGAGGTGCCTGCAAAGAATTGTCCTAGTCCTCGCTGAGTTTCCTCCCAGGATAACTCTAGAATTACAACCTGGTGCAAGCTGAAGTGACTACAACCTGAATTGAATCTCAGCTCTGACCCAAACTCCATCCTTACTACAGAGATATTGTGTCCCTGCTGAATTCTCAGCTATTACCTGGATAAACCAGTTGACTCACTCTTGGGGATATATTGCAATATACAAGGCTGAAACCTCCGGTGACAATTAAGCATTTGAATTACAGAGCTATAACCTTATCCAAGGTAGGCATTGCGGTGCCTGAAAACGGTGACTTTCCCAAAGTGAGTATGATAAATGGAAGCACTTTCTCCTTGTTTGAGACACTAGTTTTATGTGACTATATTGCAGCAGCCAGGTGGGGGGAAAAAAATCCTTCATTTGTGTTTGTAAATATTATTGACACTGGCAGCATATTCTCTCTCTCTCTCTCTTTCCCCCTAAGATCGAAGATTTATTACATTTTATTCCAAGCAATAACAGTTGGCTGGGATTTCTCAGGGTAAGGGTTGAGATCTGTCTTGTTGTTTGGAAGTTTCAGCTGCTCAGTTCTGGGAGAGAGAGGGAGAGAGAGAAAGGGAGAGAGGGAGAGAGGAAGAGGGAGAGAGGAAGAGGAAGAGATGGAGAATGGAAGAGTGAGAGAGAGAAAGAGAGAGGGTGAGAGGGAGAGAGGAAGAGAGGGGGAGGGAGAAAAGAAGAAGGAGAGGGAGAAAGGAAGAGGGAGACAGCGAGACAGGGAGAGGGAAATGGAAATATGAAGAGGGAAAAAGCCTTGGTACTACAGTGGTTTAAAGCACCCTGTTATTAACACAGCTGCCTGCAATTTACTGCTGGTTCGAATCTCTCCAAGGCTCAAGGTTGACTCAGCCTTCCATCCTTTCTAAGGTAGGTTAAATGAGGACCCAGTTTGTGGGGGCAATAAGCTGACTTTGTATAAATATACAAAAGTATGAAGGCTATTGCTTAACGCACTGTAAGCCGCCCTGAGTCTCCGGAGAAGGGCGGCATATAAATCAAATTTAAAAAAAAAATAAAAAAAAAAAAGGAAGAGAGAGAAAGAGAAAGGGGGAGGGGGAGAAAAGAGGGAGAGAGGAAGAGAGGAAGAGAGAGGGGGAGGGAGAAAAGGAGAAAAGGAGAAAGGAAGAGGGAGAAAGGATGAGAGGAAGAGAGGGAGAGGGAGAGAGGGAGAGAGGGAGGGAGGGAAAAAATGAGAAAGGGAGAAAGGGAGAGGGAGAAAAGAAGAAAGGGAGACAGGGAGAGGGAGAAAAGGAGAGAGGGAGAGGAAGAGGGAGAGAGGGAGAGAGGGAGGGAGAAAAGAAGAGAGGGAGAAAGGAAGAGGGAGATAGGGAGAGGAAGAAAGGGAGAGAGAAAGAGGAAAAGCAGGAGAAAGGAAGAAGGAGAGAGAGGGAGAGAGGAAGTGTGGAAATTGGGATCGTAGAAACACCCAGGAGCATAGAAGAGTCCAAAGGCAGATGCATGAATAAATGTGATAAATGTATTTATTCATATAACAAAACATATTAACTATATACAAAGGCTGTCTTAATATCCATTAGGATAGGGGGCACACAGCGTGTGTGACTAACCCCATCGAAGATCATGTCTCCTGGAGAACAAACGTAAAAGAGAGCTTGGTGGAAAGGTTAGAGGGGATTTTATACTCAGTGTAAGCCCCTCCTCTCCACATAGGGGTGGGGGCACTTCCTGCCTCCACTAGTGTCTGTATGATATATGTGCCAATGGCTTGCAAATACTTGACAGTTCCCCTCCTTGCGAGCCGATGGCATGCAAACATACAAATGCAATGCACAACAGATTTTACCCTGTGAGACATAACTTTTTACACAGATCTTTGTGCCTATCTGCTGGTAGAGGTTTTGTGAAAATATCAGCTGTTTGATATTTGGTCTGACAATGTGATAAAGATATAAACCCCATCTCTACTAGTTGCCTAACATTTTGATAGCGGATATCAATATGTCTGGACCTTTTTCCCACCGCATAGGCTTTGGCAATGCCTATGGCCCCGGTGTTGTCTTCTATAATTTGGATGGGCAAAGTCGGTGGTGTCCAGATGCTAGAAATTAAGGCATCAAACCATATCAGATCGTTCCCTGCCTCTGATAAGCATGCATATTCGGCCTCAGCGGTGGAGCACGAAACAAATTTCTGTTGCCCCACATGCCAATGGATGGGTGCCTCATTTAATAGTACCAAGAAGCCCGAAGTACTCCTATGTGTCTTGGTATCTCCGGCCCAGTCCGCATCTGCGAAGCATTTTAATTGGGCCTTGTCTCTATTCTCAGGTTCCAAGCGAAGCACGTAATCTGCTGTGGTCTTGAGATACCTTAATAGCTTTTTAATGGCCAACCAGTGGAACTGGGTAGGATGTTCCACTTGTCTAGATAGCAGGTTTACGGCCAGGGCAATATCTGGACGGCTCCAGTTACTTATATATAGTAATGAGCCGATCACTGACCTAAATAGAGTATTATTTTGGAACTCTGGGCTATCCTTGTGTGCCAATCCATAATAGTCGGTCTGCATTGGGATAGCCGTTGGCTTGCTATCTTCCATTTTACATTTCACCAAGAGTTCCTCTATCTTTTCCTTTTGGGAGAGAGCAAAACCTTTTGGTGTAGTGATGATTTGTACGCCTAGGTACTTGTCCACATATCCTAAAGACTTTAGAGTGAACTTTTTTTGTAGGGTCCTGGCAAATATAATACTTCCCCCCTTGTCAGGCCCTATATATAAAAGGTCATCGACATACACTAGGACTTTCTCCAGCCCCCCTTTGGTATCCCTTGTGAAGGTACATTTATCAGCTGGAGATGGATGGAAACCCAGTGATTTGAGAGTTTTGGTCAGGCATTTGTACCACAGTCTGCCTGATTGTTTGAGGCCGTACAAACTTTTCTTCAGAAGCCAGGTGTGGCCTTCCTGCCGTTGAAATCCGGGGGCACCTCTGACGTAAATTTCTTGTTTTAGATGTGCGTGTAAATAAGCAGTTTGCACATCAAATTGAAAAATGTGTTCCCCATGTGCTGCTGCGGTGACCAAAGCAGCCCTCACACTTTCCGCTCTCACGGTGGGGGAGTATGTTTCATCAAAGTCCTGCAAGTAGCGCTGTGCGTAGCCTTGTGCTACCAGCCGGGCCTTATAGAGGAGTTTGTTGTTGGGCATTGGCTTGACCTTGTAGACCCAACGGGTGCCAATTGCTTTCCTCTTTTTGGGGACTTCCATGGGGATGAAGTCTTTCAATTTTTTGAGACTGTCCATTTCCCGCTCCATTGCCACCCTCCACCTGCGCTGTTCTTCCTCGGGAAGCTGGAGGACATCTGAGTACGTTTTAGGGGCCATGGTAACGCTGTTGACAGAGGCAACACAGCCAATGTCCAACCTTTTGGGTGGCACCCCTTTATTGGAGCGTTTTGATCATCTGGGAAATTGCCACTCACCATCATCATTGTCATCCGGAGCATCAGTGTCAGAATCGGAGCTGCCGGAGGTATCTTTCCAATCAAAATGGGGCGGGCCTCTGTCCCAGGTGCTGCGAAGATATGGTCGTTTAGGTGAGGCAGGAGGTGTGAAGTCACCCAGGGATTCCTTGTCTGAATCGTCAGAGTCAGGTAGGGATTCATCACCATCTGGATCTTCGCTGGTCAGTTGCTTGGAGTTTGTTGGTTCATCCTCTTCAGGTGGTGCTGCTTGTTCAGTGTCGCTTCTAATAGGGGAATAACCGGGTTTATTGGAATGAATTTTTGACCAATTTGACCCCTCCTCAAAGGAAGCTGATCTAGAGACAATGACAAGGTTATTTTTGTCTACAAACCTAGAGGCCTTGCTGCCGGTTGCATAACCTATAAATCTGAGCCTCCTTGATGCCTTGCCCCCCTTTCTTCTGAGGTGCTTGGGAATATGGACCCAGGCATAGGAACCAAAAATTCTCAAGTGTGAGAGACTAGGTTTCCTTCCATGGACCAGGAAGTATGGGGTTTGGTTAATGGCACTACTCCACGTCCTGTTGACTAGATAATTAGCCATTTTGACCGCTTCTGCCCAAAAAACTTGGCTCATGTCAGCATCTGCAAGTAGGCAGTTCATGACATTCTGCAGCACTCCATTTCTCCTTTCTGAAATACCATTCTCGGACGGAGTTCGAGGGGATGATTTAAAATGGAGGATACCTCTCTCCTTCATCCACTTTTCAAAAATCTTGGATGTAAACTCAGTCCCCCTATCACTCTGCACCTGAGCGATGCACACCTTGTGTTGCGTTTGGATCTGGTTGTAAAGATATTTGAAGTTGGTAAAGACTTCAGTTTTGTCCTTTAAAATAAATACATGGCCATAACGAGAGTAATCATCTACTACTGTTAAAAAATAACGCCCCCTACCAAGGGAGGGTCTAAAAGGACCAACCAAATCCATGTGTACCAGCTGATAAGGGTACCTTGCACGACGGGAAGAGACCTTAGGTATAGCAGCAGTTTTAGATTTTGCTGCCTTACAGATGGCACATTCCAAATAGGTATTACAATTCTTTATCTTAAGCCCATCAGAAAAATCTTGCATTTTCTTAATAACCGGGAAGCTGGCATGGCCGAGCCTGCGGTGTAATATATGAGCACAATCCAAATGTAAAGGTTTACCCATGCATACTTTGTCAACCTTATGTATCTTACCATTACAAGCTTTGGTCTGTTCAGTAATGAGAGTAGGCACTGGATTAATGGTCACCTTAGAGTTCCTCAGGGTTGGCTGAGGAGTTGTGACCTTAATGGGCTCAGCCTTAATGGCTTTGGATGTCCTAGGAGCTGGTTTAAAAGCTTCATTGGTTTTAGGTCCAGGGTCCTTGAGTTTGGACAACCTGGGGGCTGGCACAGAAGCTTTCTGCTCTATCTGGGCGTTAGCTCCCTGAGCCCTCTTGTTAGGTTTCTTGTGCCTTTTGACCTTTGCTTTTGGGGAAAAATAAGGCAAATTGTTGATTTTTACAATATCGCCAACAACACCCCCATTTTCGAAAACATAACCTCCACCCTTCTCAAAAACCAGTTTTACATTTTTATCCTCAGTCAATTTTAAGATGCTTAAAAGGTTGTTCTTGATTGAGGGAACATACAGTGCCCCTGTGACATCTCCTATACCAGGCACATTGATCACGCCTTCCCCAGTTACCTCTGCCTTGTCCCCAGTGGCAACTTTTACTGAGGACTTGAGTGGGTGTAAAACCTTAAATCGTGGCTTCGTGTTGGCTATATGCGTTGATGCACCTGAATCAAGAAGCCACAGCCCCTCAGCATCCTTTACCTGGGAGGTGTGATTGTCACTAGTGATACTACAGAATTGGTATCCTTTATGACCACCTCCCCCTCTTCCACGGCCTCTTTTATTTTTATTGTACTTAAGTCCAGCCGTGTTGGCCCTAGAGCGAGGGCACTCCCTTTTAAAGTGACCTTGTATGCCACAGTCAAAGCAGGTGGGAAGGGTATTAATCCTTTCACTTGTGTCCTGGCGCCTCCTCTGAGGCCTAGGCCTGTGATATGCCTCCTTCATTTCTTGTTGTTCCTCATCTCTGCGCCTTAAATCTTCCTCAATAAAGCGGCCAGAAAAGTATTCTATATTTCTTTGTTCCCTAGAAACCCCTTCTAGAGAAATAATAAAGGGACTCCAGGATTTGTCTAGGGAGTTCAACATCACACTAATTAAAGTGGATTCAGAAACAGGCTCCCCCCTCTGTATAAGCTCATCCCTCATGGCTTTAAGCGTTGCCAAATGTTCCCCCATTTTGACACCAGGTTTGTGTTTATAGTTGTGGAAAATTCTTGACAATCTGCTGGTTGCAGCCATATTGTCACTATGGAACAAATTATATAGGGCAGTCCAAACTTCCTGAGCTGTGAGGCCATCTGAAAGACTGGCATACAGAGCTGTGTCTATAGAATTTAACAGGGTTGTGTAAGCTCTTTTATGCAGGAACTCAATTTCAGGGCTCCAAGGTAAAGGGGGTGGTTTTTTGATTATGTCCAGAGTATTTTCTCTTAAGAGAATTATCTGAATCTCTTTACACCATTTTTTAAAATTCTGACCACTTAAATGTAATTTTTCAAAATTATTTGGCAAAGTTACAAAATTATTGCCATTAAACTGCATGGGGAGTTGTTCAAATGGCTGAAAAGATCCTGTTGTGAATGGCATTGGGATCCCTAAGCCTGGGATCGATTGCTTAGGTCTGGCTCCTTTTTGTAGTCCTTCTGTAGTTTGAAGCAACTGGGCACGTGCAGGAAATGGAGCATGCTCCAAAGCCTTTTCTTGTTGGAGCTCCGATCTCCCTCTCTGAGCTCTGAAGCCAGGTCTGGCTGGAGCCTCAGAATAGGCCCGGACATCAGCGATGTGGCGGGGAAGCCTTGGAGGAGTGGGAAGAAGGCCTGGAGATCTTTCTGGAGACTGGAGGCCCATCAGATGAGGTCCATGGGCTGGGTAGGCCTGGAAATGTCTCTGGATCTCCTCTTCTCCATCAGAGGAGCAGGATTGCAGCTCCGGATCATCCCAGCAGGGCCGGAAAGGTGCGGAGGCCTCAGCCTGGGCCTCCCTGGAGCATTCAGTGAGTGGTGAGCGCCTCTGCAGTGGGGGGTGGGAGGCTGCAGGTCCATCTGGGTTCCTCCGGGGGTGGGAGGTTGGGTTTGGGGCCCTCCTTGAGTGGGCAGCTGGGTCTGGGGCCTCGGGGGGGCCAGTGGGTGGTTGCTCCATCAGTTGCAGGGCAGCGACCAGGGCCTCTATGGCCTCTTTGATGTTTGCCGTGGCCGGCGGGGCCTGGCAAGGGGCTTGTGGGTTCGGAGTGGTCCTCTGGGCCGCTGGAATGCTGAACTGACTGGCTGGCGTTGTAGGCCTGGGCTGTGGAGCTGGGGAGGGCCTGGCTCGTGGTTCTGGCAAAGTGCCCAGGGGAGCAGCCATCTTGGAGGAAGTTGCCTCCGGAAGTGGCCTGGCGGCCATTTTGTTTGGCGGGAAACTGGGTGGGGGGGCAGTCTCTCTGGCGGCAGGCGCCATCTTGGAGAGATCAGGCAGGGGAGTCCTTACCGGGATGGCAGGCATCTCTGGTGCTGCCTCCTCAGTCCTCTCTCTGGCTGCTGCCCTTGTCTTCAGGAGGGAGGCGAGCGCTGCTCTGCACTCCTCTTCTGACATCTCAGCCACTTGCCTGTCCAGGCTTTCAGCTGGTCCTTCTGCCCCCTCTTCGTCAGAGCTGAAGAAGCCTTCTCCAACATTGCCTGGCTCGGCCCCTGGGATCTCTTGCTGCATCTGGGTGGCCTCTGGCTGCCAGGGTGTAGCTGGATGGAAACCCCCTTCAATGTTTTCCATCGTTGATTCAGACTGGGGCTGCTGTGAAGTTCTCCTCCGTTGAAGGCCTCTGGTCACAACAGGGGAGCTTCTCTCACAGGTTATTTTGGAGGGCATCTCGCCTTTTCAGCAGCTCCTGGAGTGGAGTTCTGCTACCATTCCCTCTGCTACCATTCTGTGGAAATTGGGATCGTAGAAACACCCAGGAGCATAGAAGAGTCCAAAGGCAGATGCATGAATAAATGTGATAAATGTATTTATTCATATAACAAAACATATTAACTATATACAAAGGCTGTCTTAATATCCATTAGGGTAGGGGGCACACAGCGTGTGTGATTACCCCTATCAAAGATCATGTCTCATGGAGAACAAACGTAAAAGAGAGAGCAAGGTGGAAAGGTTAGAGGGGGTTTTATACTCAGTGTAAGCCCCTCCTCTCCACATAGGGGTGGGGGCACTTTCTGCCTCCACTAGTGTCTGTATGTTATATGTGCCAATGGCTTGCAAATACTTGACAGGAAGAGAGGAAGAGAGAGAGAGGGAGAGGGAGGGAGAAAAGGGAAAGCGGGAGAGAGAGAAACTATTTCTCTCCCTTCCTTGTTCATTTTGAGCCATGAACAAAATCCTAGTGATTGGGGTTGCACAGCACAAATATATTCCCACGGATTTTGATTGCCAGAACTTTGAGATGCGCATCCTTTTTCACTTCTCTGGCCGTCTTTTAGAAAATGCAAAAGCCATCTGGCTCCTTCTGCAGGAACTGTGAGATTCACTCATGCCACCCTGGAAGGTCCTCTGGGGAGATCGACCTTGGTAACTCTCAGAGGGGAAGGAAACCCCACCAGGCATGGATGATGGACGTTTGGCTGAATCTGAAACTCGCAGGTCAGAACTGAAGAGGCACCCAAACCTGCTTTTCCAACTGATCTCAAATCCCATCGGGATTTGGAGGGAGATACGGTCACCATTGTTCTCAAGAGCAGCTTAGGTCAGAGATACAGCGCCTGGAGACAATCAAACTTCATGCAGCTCCTGGAAGTCTTGGGTTGGGGAGTTCCTAGTTTCCTCCAAATATATATGAATGTGTGTGTGTATGTATGTGTGTACATACACACACGCACAAACACACACACACATTCCTTGACTCAATTGAGCCCAATTGATTGTACATTCTATTCTATTCTATTCTATTCTATTCTATTCTATTCTATTCTATTCTATTCTATTCTATTCTATTCTATTCTATTCTATTCTATTCTATTCTATTCTATTCTATTCTATTCCACTCCACTCCATTCCATTCCATTCTATTCCATTCTATTCCATTCCATATTTTCTCTATCCCATCCCACCCACCCCACCCCACCCCACCCCACCCCACCCCACCCCACCCCACTCCACTCCACTCCACTCCACTCCACTCCACTCCACTCTATATTCTATTCTATTCTATTCTATTCTATTCTATTCTATTCTATTCTATTCTATTCTATTCTATTCTATTCCATTCCATTCCATTCCATTCCATTCCATTCCATTCTATTCTATTCATATTCTATTCTATTCCATTCCATTCTATTCTATTCCACTCCACTCCACTCCACTCCACTGCATTCCATTCCATTCCATTCCATTCCATTCCATTCCATTCCATTCCATTCTATTCTATTCATATTCTATTCTATTCCATTCCATTCTATTCTATTCCACTCCACTCCACTCCACTCCACTCCACTGCATTCCATTCCATTCCATTCCATTCCATTCCATTCCATTCCATTCCATTCCATTCTATTCTATTCTATTCTATTCTATTCTATTCTATTCTATTCTATTCTATTCTATTCTATTCCACTCCACTCCACTCCACTGCATTCCATTCCATTCCATTCCATTCCATTCCATTCCATTCCATTCTATTCTATTCATATTCTATTCTATTCCATTCCATTCCATTCTATTCTATTCCACTCCACTCCACTCCACTGCATTCCATTCCATTCCATTCCATTCCATTCTATTCTATTCTATTCTATTCATATTCTATTCTATTCCATTCCATTCCATTCCATTCCATTCCATTCCACTCCACTCCACTCCACTCCACTCCACTCCACTGCACTGCATTCCATTCCATTCCATTCCATTCCATTCCATTCCATTCATATTCATATTCATATTCATATTCATATTCATATTCATATTCATATTCATATTCTACTCTACTCTACTCTACTCTACTCTACTCTACTCTACTCTACTCTACTCTACTCTACTCTACTCTACTCTCCAGCGATGAAGCACCCACAATTTTTGGAGGCAAGCTGTTCCACTGGTTAATTGTCCTCACTGTTAGGAAGTTTCTCCTTAATTCCACGTTGCTTCTCTCTTTGATTAGTTTTGAACCATTGTTTCCTGTTCTGCCCTCAGGTGCTTTGGAGAATAATTAGGATTATTAGGGTTGGGGATAATTAGGGTTAGGGTTAGGAAGGGACCTCAGAGATCTTACAGTCCAGCCCCCTGCTCAAGACAAGAGACCTGATACCATCCTGATCAAATGGTTGTCCAGTCTGTTTTTGAAAAGCTCCGGTGATGGAGCACCAACATCTCTGGGAGAAAAGCTCTTCCATTGATTAATTGTTTCTCACCATCAGGAAGTACTTCTAGGTTGGATCTCTCTTTAATGATCTTCCAGCCGTTACTTCTTGTCCTACCCTCATATGATTTGGAGAATAAGTCAATCCCCTCTTCTCTGTGAAGCCCCCCCCCCCACAAGTAATGGAAGGCAGTTATCATGCCCCCCCCCCCATCCTTCTGGTTAATTGTGCTCCTTGTTAGGCAGTTTCTCCTTAATTCCAGGTTGCTTCTCTCCCTGATTAGTTTGAATAGAATAGAATAACAGAGTTGGAAGGGACCTTGGTCCCTTGCTAACCCCCTGCTTAGGCAGGAAACCACTTCAGACAAATGGTTATCCAAATTCTTCTTAAAAACTTCCAGTGTTGGAGCATTCACCACTTCTGCAGGCAAGTTGTTCCACTGATTAATTGTTCTCACTGTCAGGAAATTTCTCCTTAGTTTTAAGTTGCTTCTCTCCTTGATTAGTTTCCATCCATTGTTTCTTGTTCTACCCTCAGGTGCTTTGGAGAATAGCTTGACTCCCTCTTCTTTGTGGCAGCCCCTGAGATATTGGAACACTGCTATCATGTCACCCCTAGTCCTTCTTTTCATCAAACTAGACATACCCAATTCCAGCAACTGTTCTTCATACATTTTAGCCTTCAGTTCCCTAATCATCTTTATTGCTCTTCTCTGCACTCTTTCTAGAGTTTCCACATCTTTTTTTACATCGTGACGACCAAAACTGGATGCAGGATTCCAAGTGTGGCCTTACATTTGAATGTGGTATTAACATTTCACGCGATCTTGATTCTATCTCTCTGTTTATGCAGCCCAGAACTGTGTTGGCTTTTTTGGCACCTGCTGTACACGGCTGGCTCATATTTAAATGATTGTCCACTAGGACTCCAAAATCCCTCTCACAGTTACTACTATTGAGCAAGGTACCACATATGCCGTACCTGTGCAATTGATTTTTTCTTGCCTAAATGTAGAACCTTTCTTTTTTCACTGTTGAATTTCATTTTGTTAGCGAGCATCCAGATATTGGAATATATCATGTCACCCTTAGTCCTTCTTTTCATTAAACTAGATATACCCAGTTCCTGTAATCGTTCTTCCTATGTTTTAGCCTCCAGCCTTCTAATCATCTTTGTTGCTCTTCTCTGCACTCTTTCTATATGCCCAATAAGTCCACACTTGGCTCGCCACAGCCAGTATTTGCCAGTCAAGTCCTTAAGTCTTTGTTTAAAAGCCTAGCAAACATATTAGGAGAGAGCAAAGGTTGTGCATTGATGCTGCGATTCCATCAAACGTTCTGAACGCTTTTTAAAAGCAAAATAAAACACACTGGAAATCCTTCTCCTATGCAATGTGACTGACACTTCGGAAGGTTGTCATATAATTGGAAGCAACTTCATCTGTAGTGCTTCCATAGGATACCATAGCTAGCCACCCTTTTCAAAGGGTTAATGGCGGTGGGATTGATGTTAACTATAAGTGTAAATGGCTTTTCAAAATCTCAATGGGCTGCTGAGCGATGGGTCGATGGTGGACTTTTTCGAAGTGGAGCTGAGATTCTCTCATGATTTTTTCAAGGAATGGAATTGTTTCTAGTGGTGATAGCAAGCATTCCTACTGCTTGACATGATAGCAGTGTTCCAAAATCTCAGGGGCTGCCACAAAGAAGAGGGAGTCAAGCTATTCTCCAAAGCACCTGAAGGCAGGACAAGAAGCAACAGGAAACTAATCAAGGAGAGAAGGAACCTAGAACTAAGGAGAAATTTCCAGACAGTGAGAACAATGAATCAGTGGAACTACTTGCCTCCAGAAGTTGTGAATGCTCCAACACTGGGAGTTTTTAAGATTGTTGGATAACCATTTGTCTGAAGTGGTGTAGGGTTTCCTGCCTAAGTGGGGGTTGGACTAGAAGACCTCCAAGGTCCCTTCCAATTCTGTTATTCTATTCTATTCTACTGAAAAAAAAATCTCTCATTCCTGAGAAATTTCCGTCTGGATATGTGGGGAGCATAACAAGAGACGTCTGGAGATGTGGATGTACAATCCAGCTTGCTATCTTTAGATGTCCTTCTGTACTACCAAGGAGCCTTGGTAGTACAGTGGTTTCATGCAACCTGTAATTAACAGAGCTGCCTGCAATTTCTGCAGGTTCGAATCTTACCAGGCTCAAGGTTGACTCAGCCTTCCATCCTTTCAAAAGTAGGTGAAATGAGGACCCAGTTTGTGGGGGCAATAAGCTGACTTTGTATAAATATACAAAAGTATGAAGGCTATTGCTTAACGCATTGTAAGCCGCCCTGAGTCTCCGGAGAAGGGCGGCATATAAATCAAATAAATAAATAAAAAATAAAATAAAATAAAGCTACTTAGAATTGTGGGATCCTTGGTGCTTTCTAAGCTTGATTGTTTTCTTGCAGAAAAACGTCTACGGAGATTCTCAGTCATCCAGGTCATGGTTGTCCCAAAGGTGCTTTTTCAAGAAGCAACGGAACTTTCTTTGCTTTTCCCTGAAGACTTTTCACTTCTCATCCAAGAAGCTTCTTCAGAACTGCACGCGCCATCCACTCATGTACGCAGCATCACAAAACACAGCAATTCGCTCATGCACGCCATCCATGCATGTATGTGACATCAAACAACATGGCAATTCGCTCATTCATGCTGTCCACACATGCGTATGGCATCAAAAACACAGCAATATAGGATGGGATTGTGCTGGGGCAGGTGGGTGGGCCTGGGGCTACCCACAGGTCGCTACTACCAGTTCGCCTGAACCACCAGTTCTAAACCGGCTGAATAAAACCTCTGGTTGGACATGACCTTCAAGCAGTGATGAAATGTAAAATTTGTTACTACCGGTTCTGTAGGCGTGACTTGGTGGAGGGTGTGTGTGTTAATTTGGCTGGGTGGGCATGGCCAACTTTTTTTTTCTTTTTTTTTTTACTTTTAAAAGCATTTTTTCTACAACCTCTTTGAGGTTGTAAAAAAAAATGCTTTTAAAAGGCTCTGACGATCCCAGCTGAGTTGCCTGATCGTCAGAGGCTTTTGTTTTCTTTTAAAAGCATTTTTTTTTTCTACCACATGTGGTGGGCCTGCCCTAAGATTAAGAAATTGTGGGGGAAGATAAAAATCTGGCTGGATGAAATAACAGGGCAGAAAATAGAAAAAAAAAGCTGGAACTATTCCTATTGGGCATTCTAGAAGGGAAAATGGAAAGAAGTATACAATATATGACATTACACATATTGACGGCATGTAGAATTGTGATAGCACAGAATTGGAAACATCCGGATATCCCACTGGATCAAATTATAATACAAAAAATAGATGAATGTGCAAAAATGGGCAGATTATCGATGGAAATGAAGGAGAGGGAAGATACTGAGCACTATCGAATATGGAATAGATGGTATTCCTGGCTGGAGAGTAAGCATAAAACTTAAGGGAGATTTTTGTCATGAGACTGAATTCTGAATAGAGGTTAAAATAATTTAAATAAGACTGTTGGTTTATAGAGATACTTAGAAGTATAATCTGTATATAGAGGTTAAATAGGATAAGAGATACCGATGTAGGAAAAGCTGTTATGAGTAATGTAATTTTGATACATTTGTCTTTGTGTGTTTTATAGGGTTTTTTTGGTCTGTTTGTTTGTTTGTTTTTTGGTTTTGTGTATTGTGTCTTTTTTTTTTTTTGTATTGTGTATTTTAACTTTTGGAAACTCAATAAATATTATATTTTTTAAAAATAAAAAAAATAAAAAGCTCTGATGATCCCAGCTGAGCCACGCGATCATCAGAGGCTTTTTTTTTTTACTTTTAAAAGCATTTTTTCAGCCAAAGAAAAAATGCTTTTAAAAGTAAAAAAAAAAAAAAAGCTTCTGATGATTGTGTGGCTCAGCTGGGTATGGGGGGGGCAGGGATTTTTGCTACCGGTTCTCCGAACCACCCACCATCATCGCTACCGGCTCGGGCGATCCAGTCCGAACCGAGAGCATTTCACCCCTGCCTTCAAGGTTCCTTCCAACTCTATCCGTCTATATTCTATGATTGTAAAAGTCTGCTTTTGCTTTCTTTGCTTATTTTCATTTTTTTGTATGGATCCAGATGTTACAGATTAGCGACTCCCAGGATTATCAAGCATCCACAATCAGAGCTGTTGACTGATCAGAGTATAATCTTACACCATGGCTAACTGTTTGCTATGAGCTCTCATCCAACCCTTCTCTCTCCAGGAGACTGTTATAAATTAGCACAGCCTCTCTGCATCCTTATAACATTCCCTTCCTTCTCGTTTGTTGGAAGAAATGTCCATCTGGGTTCAGTTCCAAGTGGGGAGAAAGACACTGGAAACATGAAGACTGCTTGAAAAGATGGTTTAATGGTGGACAGGACCACATGGTTTTGAGATCTTGGGCAAAAAAGACACATGGGGAGAGAGAGAGAGAGAGAGAGAGAGAGAGAGAGAGAGAGAGAGAGGGAGGGAGGGAGGGAGGGAGGGAGAGGGCGAGAGAGAGAGAGACCCTCTGTTGGCCTTTGAATTTGAGCTTGTATTCTGATTGGTTGTTAGACTCCCATGGGGCCATGCAGGGGTAACTTTGTAGGTTGTCTTTTGAGTCCCAAGTTTGGTTGAGCCTTGCTGGGTGATGCAATCTCCCCAGGTGTCTTGTGGTGAGTTCTGTTACTAGATGGGTAGAGGCAGTGGTGGGATTCAAATAATTTAACAACCGGTTCTCTGCCCTAATGATTTCTTCCAACAACCAGTTCACCAAACAGCTCAGAAAGTTAACAACCGGTTCTCCCGAAGTGATGCGAACTGGCTGAATCCCACCACTGGGTAAAGGGCTAATCCTATCTTTGTTGGATCTTGGGTGAGGGCATTTGCTTATGAAGAGACCCAGCTATCTCTTTATCTCTTAAGTGCTGACATCTGCTGTGGGCTATTGAGGAGGGTGGGGGCTTTTAAGAGTGAGTCTGCTTCCTGCCTAAAAAAACATGTTTCTCCATTTCTCATCCAGGGAAGTATAATATTCTGCCTTTTTAATATTTCCTAGAATATTTCACTTTTCTAGAGAGGAGTGGGTGCTAACTTCCTACACTTTTAAATGCATTTTTGTCCATGGTTGGATAAATCCTTATGAAAACCTGAATTATAAGCCCCCATAGTAAAACTGATCTCTTTCTTCTTTTTTTTCCTTCTTCTTTTATTGTTAATTCTCTTTATTTAAGCCAAGGTCAAGGCTGAAGAACTTCACCCACGCACACAAGTTATTATTAGGATCATGAAAAATTATTTATAACTTCTCTTCCATTTGCTCCTCTGGATATCCCTATGTTGCCATGGACTCATTTTTGTCTAGTCCTCATTCTAAAAATGTTATTACTATACTAAGCTAGCAATAAACAATGATAGGGTGCCATAAGAAGGTGCAATTCATACTAGACGTACCCAAAGATGCATATTAACTAAGATTTCCACCTGGAGAAAATGAAGGTGGGGGGGAAAAAACCAGATTTTATTAAGTATCGCAATTCAGAAGTTCGTATTAGAAATAGATTTTGACTGATCTGCACTGGTATTTTCTTCCAAAGCAAGGTTAGAAGCAAATTTCAGAGAGACGATTGCGAAGACACCTAAAAAAACCCATTTTCTTGCAAAATCGTGTCTTCCATTTGTCATCATCTGTGAAATTCAGAGCAAATTAGGAGATTAGTTTTCAGCCAAAACATCTGAGGAATTTGAAAGGAAGCCAGGAATGGATTCTGAGAAGGTCAACAATAATACACAGGGCAAGACTGAAAATCCTTATTTTTCACTGTGTGGGGAAAAAAAGCATGTTCCCCCAAAGATGTTTCTCCTCATGTAGAACATCGAATGAGTTCTCAAAGAACTCAAAGCTATTTTTTTTTAAACAGAAAGCTCTAGTGAAGTGTTTGACCTCTAGATAACATACCGAAGGCTTTTTGTATCAAGAATAAATACTAGAATCTTTCAGAACAGGACACTTAGAAAGATGTGGGGTCCTTGGTGCTCTCTGAGCTTTGTGGTTTTCTTGCAGGCGTTTCATGGCCCAGCTAGGGAACATCATCAGTGCTAGAAGGAAGGGAAGTGTGTGGGGAAGAGGAAAGGGAGGAGGAAGAGAAAGAGGAGGAGGAGGAGGAGGAGGACAACTGTGGAGTCCTTGGGGCTCTCTGAGCTTGGTTGTGTTCTTGCAGATGTTTCACTACCAAACTTGATTGTGTCATCAGTGCTAGAGGACAGGAGGAGGAGGAGGAGGAGGAAGACTGTGGGGTCCTTGGTGGTCTCTTATCTTGGTTGTGTTCTTGCACATGTTTCATGATGCAATTAGGTAACAACATCAGTACTAGAAGACAAAAGGAGGAGGAAGAGGAAGAGGAGGAGGAAGAGGAGGAGGAGGAGGAAGAGGAGGAAGAAGAAGAGGAAGAGGAGGAGGAGGAGGAGGAAGAAGAGGAGGAGGAGAAAGAAGAGGAGGAGGAAGATGATGAGGAGGAAGAAGATGAGGAGGAGGAGGAGGAGGAGGAGGAGGAGGAAGAAAAAGAAGAAGAGGAGGAGGAGGAAGAGGAGGAGGAGGAGGAGGAAGAAGGAGCCTTGATAGCACAGTGGTCTAGAGCACCCTGTCATTAACACAGCTGCCTGCAATTACTGCTGGTTCGAATCTCTCCAAGGCTCAAGGTTGACTCAGCCTTCCATCCTTTCAAAGGTAGGTGAAATGAGGACCCAGTTTGTGGGGGCAATAAGCTGACTTTGTATAAAAATATACAAAAGTATGAAGGCTATTGCTTAATGCATTGTAAGCTGCCCTGAGTCCCCGGAGAAGGGTGGCATATAAATCAAATAAAAAAAAGAAAAAGAAAAAGAAAAAGAAGAAGAGGAGGAAGATGAGGAGGAGGAAGAGGAGGAAGAGAAAGAAGAAGAGGAGGAGGAGAAGGAGGAGGAAGAAAAAGAAGAAGAGGAGGAAGAGAAAGAGGAGGAGGAGGAGGAAGAAGAAGAGGAGGAAGAGAAAGAGGAGGAGGAGGAGAAAGAAGAGGAGAAGGAGGAAGATGAGGAGGAAGAAGAGGAGGAGGAGGAAGAGGAGGAGGAGGAAGAGGAGGAGGAGAAAGAAGAAGAGGAGGAGGAGGAGGAGGAAGAAAAAGAAGAGGAGGAGGAGGAAGAGGAGGAGGAGGAGGAGGAGGAGAAAGTTGTGGGTCCCCCATCACTTGATCACTTTTTTTAAGAAGAGATTGACAACCATTTGCTTGGGAAGGGAGGTGAACTAAAAGGCCCCCAGGTCCCTTCTAACCAGCGGTGGGTTTCACATTTAGTTAACACTGGTTCGTCCCGCGCGCACACACTCGTTTCGCGTTTGCGCCATCCTTGCATGCGCTTTGTGGTTTGTCCCCCGCGCACCTTCCGTGCATGCGCGTTGCTCACCCGTGCACCTTTCGCATATGCACATGGCCTTAAAAACATGCCTAAATAGGATGTCATAGATCTCCACTACCGGTTCGGGCGAACTGGTCTGAACCAGCTGAATTCCACCTCTGCTTCTAACTCTGTTATCCTGTTAAATTGGAGATAACTAAGACATGAGTCATTATGAGTAAAGATTCCCAAACCATGAAGGTAAGTAACGCCTATACAAGACAAACTTGTCCAAAGGTCCTTCTAATCAAGGCTACTATCGGCTACTATCAATAGCCTATCTATAGATAGTCGCCGTCAAGGCTACTGTTACTCTCTGCTACTCTCTGCAATGGGTGTTGCTATTAGGCAGGGGTGAAATCCAGCAGGTTCTGACAGGTTCTGGAGAACCGGTAGCAGAAATTTTGAGTAGTTTGGAGAACCAGCAAATACCACCTCTGGCTGGCCCCAGAGTGGGGTGGGAATTGAGATTTTGCAGTATCCTTCCCCTGGAGTGGGGAGGGAATGGGGATTTTGCAGTATCTTTCCCCTGCCACGCCCACCAAGTCACACCCACCAAGCCACATCACGCCCACCAAGCCACGCCCACAGAACCGGTAGTAAAAAAAAATTGGATTGCAACACTGCTATTAGGGCATTGTATGCCCAAACAACTAGACACAAACAATTTGCTCCATGGTATCACTATGCTGAACACTTAATTCCCATAGCCCTGGTTTAAGCCTAAAGATATTTACTCATGTAGTAGGATTGTATTGATATTATCCTTCTCATCTTCTTATCTTTCCTACTCTCTTCTGTTGGTATCTGTAATTTATCCCTTGTTGTTGTATATTATGATTAATGATTGTAACAATGATCTATGATATAAGACATATCACTTTGTTGCTTGTATGTACACTGAGAACTTACGCACCGGAGACAAACTCCTTGTGTATCCATTCACACTTGTCAATTAAAGAATTCTATTTCTGGGCTAAACAGACGGATATGTCTTATAATTGTTGTGGTTTTAGGAATATGTCTCAAGCAGAGTTCACCTGGAAATAGTATTGACTCCAGAATGAATGAATGAATGAATGAGAATGAATATGTCAGGGTAATGATGATTTAAACCTGACCAGCCAATGTAAGGCTGATGCAACTGTAAAGCTGATGAAATGTAAGGCTGATGCAATGAGAATGAACCAGCATTGGTATAGCCAATTTAAGACTCTGAAGGGGTCCACAGAAGTCTTTTAGCCCTTTAAGAGGTGTTTAGAAATTTCAGCCAGGAGAGGGTGTATTCTCTCTCCTTGTGTCCGATATCTATTGCTGAGTTCTCCGTGTAGAGTTAAGAAGAGGATTGATTGCTTGTAAGGTATTTGCCAACCACATATAGTTCTGTATATGTCTTGTATATAAACCACTGTTAAATGTCTAAGTCTCTGTGTGCTGTGTTTTACTCCTGGGTCCTCTCCTAATAGTAGTCATGGTGCTGACAGAATAGTAGTCACGCTCTGACAGAATGAATGCATGAATGAATGAATGAATGAATGAATGAATGAATGAATGAATGAATGAATGAATGAATTCCCTGCATTGGCAAAACCCTTAAAGGGTTCAGTTAGATCCCTAGTTCTCCTGAGTTTATTTGCTTCAGTTATATTCTTCCTTTCATTCAGAAGCTCATTGTGATTCAGGAATATCTGTCCAAAATGAAAGATGATAACCATCAATAAATTCCCCCCACATCAAAGGAACTGGTGAAAGGAGGCCTATTGACACCATCAAAACAAGCCTTGTTATAAGAACATGTTCAGCCTTTCCGATCCTTCCTCTGAACCACATCACACATCAACGTTTCTTGAGGTCTCCTAAATGGGAATGAACGATGAGAGCTTGATGTCTTTTGAAAGCCTGTTGGCCACTTTTATTTTTTCTCTCTCTCTGTCTCTGACTTGACTGAACACTGTTCAAACAGAAAATCCTGATCTGAGAAATATTTTGCACTTAATAGAATCCACAGCTAGGATCTTTTTCAGAGTTAGCTTTGTGACTTGCTTTCAATTCAGCCGGTTCAGTTACGAAGTCTATGAAATCTTTTGGAGAGTTCACAGCCAACCTTTCTACGTGGACAATCTTAAGGGTGGCCAATTTAAAAGCCCTGTGCATAAATAATAATCACTTATATTGAAAAGTTTAGGAGACACATGGATCACATTGGGTGGAAAATGCTCAAAAAGAAATGCAAACGGAATAATAAAGAAAAAGGAATTTGGGGGAAAATGTGCCCCCAATTGCTTATGAATTTTCAGAATGAATTGAATTCACAAGCAGATTAAGAGAGACAGGAGAACAATATTCAGTGTATAAGTAAGACAAGGGAAGTTATTTTTTGCATAACTGGAGAAGAATATGAGAAGCTGTAAGAGAGTAGAATCCTTGATAAATACAGAATAAGTAGATCCATTGTTTTAATTTTGGTCGCCATGATATAAAAAATATGTTGAGACTCTAGATGGAGTGCAGAGAAGAGGAACCAACATGATTAGGAGGCTAAAACATATGAGAAATGGTGGCTGGAATTGGGTAAGTCTTGTCTAGAGAAGAGAAGGACTAGGAGTAACATGATAGCAGTCTTCCAATATCTAAGGGGTTGCCACAAAGAAGAGGAGGAGGTCTATCTATTTGCCAGGGTTCCAAGTAACTTCCCCAACAAAAGAAGACTCTGAGGGTGCTGATTCCTGGTGCAGAGGTTCTGGAGTCCTTTTGTTCTCTTTTGAGCTGGTCAATTGTCTCTTATGCATAGTCTGTAGCAGTGGTGAAATCCAATTTTTTTTTTACTATCGGTTCTGTGGGCGTGGCTTGGTGGGTGTGGTGTGGCTTGGCGGGCGTGGCAGGGAAAGGATACTGCAAAATCTCCATTCCCACCCACTCCAGGGGAAGGATACTACAAAATCCCCATTCCCACCCCACTCTGGGGCCAGCCAGAGGTGGTATTTGCCAGTTCTCTGAACTACTCAAAATTTCCGCTACCAGTTCTCCAGAACCTGTCAGAACCTGCTGGATTTCACCCCTGGTCTGTAGCAGTGGTGAAATCCTGCTGGTTCTCTCCGGCTCATGCAAACCGGTAGTGGTGGTGGTGCGTGGTTCGGCGAACCGGTAGCAGAGGCAGTACGAGGCTCCACCCATCCGCCCGTACGTTATTACTTCCTTGTTTTAACCAGGAAGTAACCCATTTTTGACCCTCTGCGCATGCGCAGAAGGTTTTGCATGTGCGCAGAGGGTCAAAAATCGGACGTGACAATGGCACACGCACTTCCAAACCGGAAGGGAAGGGAAGTAGATTTCACCCCTGGTCTGTAGATGTTGTTAATGTCCAGGTGCCTTTTGATAGTTGATTTGTCAGAGTGCCAGGCTTCTAGAAATTCCTTGGTGTTTTTGGACCTTGGGTTGCTCTAGGATTATCTGTGATCTCAGGGTCACCTGAGTAGTGAATGGATTTTGAGAGGAAAAAAATAGCAGACTACCAGGAACCAGGAGCACCACTCAGGTGACCCTGGGGACACAGATAAACCTTCAAGTGGCCTCAACGACCCTGTAAAAGGATGCAAATGACCAGCTGTCTACAAGGAAAATAAATCCTTCCATTCCCCACCATCCAGTCAGAACTGAAGAAACTTCTTGGAAGCTCCTTTATGTGTTCTTTGGGCTTGCAGCAAGTATTCCATGGACATTTATAAGTAAATATGTGTTCTGCCCCAGCTACGGACCCCAAAGAGCACAGCCCACATGTAGTCCGTTCAATCCTTGATTTAGTAAATAAATCAGTCTTTTACAACAATGGCTGCTAATTAACTGCATTAACAGCCGCCAAGAATTCAAAGATTAATAACTGAAAGCTTACTGTGGTTGGCAGAATGCCCAGAAGCAATTTGCAGGAAGCTGATAAGATAAGCAAGACAAGACACGAAGGTATGTGAACAAAGTTGTTCCCTGCAAATTGCTTCAGTCGGCGTTCCTCCTTAAATAGGCTAAGGGAGTGGCCAATTAGCCCCAAGCCTTACTCTTGAGGAGACCTCCTCCTGAGGAGCAACTCCTGCCTTTTGGCAGCTCTGCGTGCCCGTGCATCGAGAAGAGGCTCCTCCTCTTCATCCTCTTCACTTAAAGGAGCTTCTGAAGGCCCTGGCTGAATCCCTGCCTCTGGCACCACATCTTCTCCAGCCTCCTCATTGTCTGACTCGAGTGCCAGCTGCACAGGCTGCTGGCGCAGCACCACACCATCCTCCTCGCTGTCTGAATCAGCCACTAGCTGCACAGGCCGTGTACGGGCCACAACAATATGATAGCAAAATGCTGGGCTCCCTGTCTTGAGTTCCAACTACACAGCTGATATGGATTACGAAGAGAGAACCAACTATATCCATGCTCTTTCTTCCTTCTGTCTGCCTTCCAAGTATTTTGGATAGGATAGGATAGGATAGGATAGGATAGGATAGGATAGGATAGGATAGGATAGGATAGGATAGGATAGGATAGGATAGGATAGGACAGGACAGGACAGGACAGGACAGGACAGGACAGAAAAGAACAGAACAGAACAGAACAGAACAGAACAGAACAGAACAGAACAGAACAGAACAGAACAGAACAGAATAGAATAGAATAGAATAGAATAGAATAGAATAGAATAACAGAGTTGGAAGGGACCTTGGAGGTCTTCTAGTCCAACCCCCTGCGTAGGCAGGAAACCCTACACCACTTCAGACAAATGGTTATCCAACATCTTCTTAAAAACTTCCAGTGTTGGAGCATTCACAACTTCTGGAAATAAACTGTTCCACTGATTGATTATTTTCCCTGTTCTAAAACTTCTTTTTAGTTCTAGGTTGCTTCTCTCCGTGATTAGTTTCCACCCATTGCTTCTCATCCTGCCTTCAGGTGTTTTGAATAATAGCTTGACTCCCTCTTCTTTGTGGCAACTCCTGAGATATTGGAACACTGCTATCATGTCATTCCTAGTCCTTCTTTTCATTAAACTAGACATGCCCAATTTCAGCAACTGTTCTTTGTATGTTTTAGCCTCCAGTCCCCTAATCCTCTTGGTTGCTCTTCTCTGTGCTCTTTCTAGAGTCTCAACATCTTTTTTACATCGTGGCGACCAAAACTGGATGCAGGATTCCAAGTGTGGCCTTATCAAGGCCTTATAAAGTGGTATTAATACTTCACGTGATTTTGATTCTATCCCTCTGTTGATGCAGCCTACAACTGTGTTGGCTTTTTTGGCACCTGCTGTACACGGCTGGCTCATATCTAAATGGTTGTCTACTAGGACTCCAAGATCCCTCTCACTACTATTGAGCGAGGTACCACCTATACTGTACCTGTGCATTTGGGGTTTTTTTTGGCCTAAATGTAGAACCTTACTTTTCTCACCGTTGGCTAGCAACTGATGATTTTTTGAAGACAGCCTCAGCGGGGACGAAGGAGTTAACCTACCTCACATCTGCTTACTTTCCTCGAAGCAGCCTTGAGCAGTTGGTGCTGTTGCTATTAAATATTTTCACATGTAGGTTTTTCCATTTGCTTTGAATTACTGAAATACACTAAGCATAGCTCTCCAAGGACCCAGAAGCGACGGTGTAATAGGTTCCCGCTAATAGCTTGAAACTGTACAGCAATCTCGTTTTAAAATACAACACAAACCTTTATCTAAGAGAGCTAAACACCTCACTCCTATGTTCGCCCGATGTTTTCCTCCTTTTCTTCTCGCGGTGCATAGGATAAGGGGGGTGAGAGGGGGGGGGCGAGGGTGTGTGTAGGATGGGGAGGGAGCCACAAACAGCTACAAGAGAAATGATGCTTTCCAGGCAAGGAGCCAATTTGAAAAAAGTCTGTTCTCTCCAGTTTGCTGTCACTTGTCGTGGTTAAACAAAACACGGGATAGAAAAAGAAAAATTGGCTTCGGTGTAAATGTCAACATTCTGATTAAGGCAAACATGGAGCAATTCTCTGTTCTTGACAAAAAAGAAAAAAGAAAGAAAGAAATTGAATTGAATTATGAAGATGATGCAAATGAGGGCCTCGGTTTGTGTGATTAAGAGGATGGAGGCATTTGCATAATCTGCCTCTATTGTTATTATTATCATCCGTGGGATTAAGCAGGGGGAGGTGCTGAAGGAGTGGTCAGTTGGCTTAATTTATTTATTTATTTTTATTTATTTATTTTTGCCTAGCGTATATAAGATTAGAGATACAGTATAAACATGATTGTGAATACATGAAATGTATAAACATGATTATGAATACAGGAAATGGATACAAATAAAAGGGGACAGTAGGACAGGGATGGTAGGCATGTTATTGTGCTTATGCACGCCCCTTACAGACCTCTTAGGAATGGGGTGAGGTCAACAGTAAACAGTCTAAAGTTAAAGTTTTTGGGGTTTGGGGATGAGACCACAGAGTCTGGTAGTGCATTCCAGGCCTTGACCACTCTGTTGCTGAAGTCGTATTTTCTGCAATCGAGTTTGGAGCGGTTTACCTTGAGTTTGGATCTATTATTTGCTCGTGTATTGTTGTGGTTGAAGCTGAAGTAGTCATTGACAGGAAGGATGTTGTAGCAGATCATTTTGTGTACTACGCTTAGCTCAGACCGAAGGCGGCGTAGTTCTAAGTTGTCTAAGCCCAAAATTTCAAGTCTGGTGGCATAAGGTATTCTGTTAATGACAGAAGAATTCTTCTGGTTCAAATGGATGAGCTTCATTTTGCGACCACCACCACCCCCCAGTCTGGGGTGGGAAGGTATCAGCTGGATTCTTTGAGGAAGTTCCCCAACCCAGATCCAGACAAGTTGTGGACAATAGAATAGAATATATAGGAGCCTGGATAGCTCAACAGACTAAGCACTGTAATTTAACACCAGCTGCCTGCAATTACTGCAGGTTCGAATCTTGCCAGGCTCAAGGTTGACTCAGCCTTCCATCCTTTCTAAGGTAGGTAAATTGAGGACCCAGTTTGTGGGGGCAATAAGCTGACTTTGTATAAATATACAAAAAGTATGAAGGCTATTGCTTAACGCATTGTAAGCTGCCCTGAGTCTCCAGAGAAGGGCGGCATATAAATCAAATTAAAAAATAATAATAATAAAATAAATATTTGTAGCTCAGGAGTGAACTGTGGAATCTGAGATGTTCTCTGAGCTTGGTTGTTTGTTTGTTTTTTCCCAGACTGTCCCAAAAGTTTTTTTTTTTTTCCAAGAGGCAACTGGACTTTCTGAATTTTCTTTGAAGACATTTCGCTTCACTTCCAAGAAGCTTCTTCAGCTCTGACTGGATGGTGGGGAATGGAAGGATCAGCTGGTTCGGGTTAACCGGTAGTTAAATTACTACCTGGCCCCTCCCCCTCCCTTCCCCACCCCTTCCTGGAGCCCCCACATGCCCCATTTTGGCTCCCAGGTAAGTGCAGGGAGGCCTGCTAGGCCCAAAATGGGGTGCGGGGAGGAGCCCCCCCCCGCAACCCGTTTTCGCTCCCAGGAGGCTGCAGGAAGGCCTCCTAGGCCCAAAAAGGAGCACTGTGGGTGCGGCGGGAGCCCCCATAGCCCGTTTTTGCTCCCAGAAGGCTGCAGGGAGGCCTCCTAGGCCCAAAAGAGAGCATGGCGGGGTGCGGCACAAGACTCCATGGCCGTATTCATTCCCAGGAGGCAGCAGGGAGGCCTACTAGGCCTAAAACGGGGCATAGGGGGGACGGTGCGTCCCCCCGTGGCCCGTTTTTGCTCCCGGGGGTGGTGGTGCAGGAAGCCAAGTGTTGCCTGTCACACACCCTGGCCACACCCACCATGGCCACGCCCACCCAGCCAGTCATTAGGGCAGAGAACTGGTTATTAAATCATTTGAATCCCACCACTGGGAAGGATTTATACTTTTGGCAGACAGCTGGTCGTTAGCACCCTTTCTGCAAAAAAAAAAGGTGTCCCAAAGGTGCTTTTTCAGGAGGTAACTGGAATTTTTTGCAGCCTGTACCTGTCTTCAACGGTGAAGGGACAGCGGACAGAAAACATCCTGCAACCAAGAACCCATTTGCACCACTCAGGTGACCCTGAGGACATGGACAAACCTCCAAGTGGCCTCAATGACTCTCCAAAAGGATGCAAATAACCAGCTGTCTGCAAGGAGTATAAATCCTTCCAGTCCCCTGCATCCAGTCAGAGCTGAAGAAGCTTCTCGGATGAGAAGCGAAACTTCTTTAGAGAAAAAAAACCAGAGAGTCCAGTTGCCTCTTGAAAAAGCATCTTTGGGACAACTCTGACCTGGATGACTTGAGAATATCCATAGACATTTCCCTGCAGACCTTTCATGACCCAGCTAGGTAACATCATCAGTGCTAGAAGGGAATGGAGTTTGTGAAGAGCAGGAGGACTGTGGGATCCTTGGTGTTCTGTGAGCTTGGTTGTTTTCTTGCAGACCTTTCATAACCCAACTAGGTAACCTCATCGGTGCTAGAAAGGAGTGAGATTTGCTCTCTGTCTACCTACAGTCACTTGCCCTATCAATCTGGGTGGGAGTGTTGTTTCCTTCTTGGATGATTCCTACATTAGGCTGCTGTTTACTGTTGGGTTGTTTATATTTGTATAAGTGGTGGCTCAGTGGCTAAGATGCTGAGTTTGTCGATCGAAAGGTTGGCAGTTCAGCGGTTCGAATCCCTAGTGACGCGTAACGGGGTGAGCTCCCGTGACTTGTCCCAGCTTCTGCCAACCTAGCAGTTTAAAAGCATGTAAAAAATGCAAGTAGAAAAATAGGGACCACCTTTGGTGGGAAGGGAACAGCGTTCCGTGCGCCTTTGGCGTTGAGTCATGCCGGCCACATGACCACGGAGACGTCTTCGGATAGAGCTGGCTCATCGGCTTTGAAACGGAGATGAGCACCACCCCCTAGAGTCAGGAACGACTAGCACATATGTGCAAGGGGAACCTTTACCTTTACCTATGTACTACCTGATGGTGTGCAAATGCTCCCCAAGCTTTTGGCACGCAACAGAAAAAAGGTTAGCCGTCACTGGTGTAGGGTCTCCTGCTTGATCAGGGGGTTGGATTAGATGACCTCCAAAGTCCCTTCCAGCTCTATTCTGATTCATGATTATTAACAGTCGTAATTATGAAAATCGGTCATTTCTGTCAGTGCTGTTGTAACATCGGTCACTAAATGAATGGTTGTAAATTGAGGACTTCATCTAGCTAGTTTGAACCATAGACGTGTGGTTCTGTTTGCTCGTGGCTGACAATGGGTGTTCCTGATGGATAACCGGCACAGTTAGTCAATAAAAACTAGGATTTGCTGTGTTAAACTAGAAATACTTGGGGTGATGTCATAGCTACTCAGCCAATAGATTTTGGCACAATGCTATCACTAAGGCCAGGACAATAATAGTTTGCAGCAGTGACTCAAGTCAGATGATGATTATTTAATGGTGGTGGAGATTTTCTTGTGAGATAATGAACAGATTTGGAAAGATATACCTTCTGTCAATTCAGATATAATATTTAAATGCAGAGTGTTGCAAAACAATAATGCAAAGCATTCAAACAAGAAAGAAATGAGGAAGAAAGAGAGAGAGAGAGAAAGAAAGACAAAGAGAGGGAGAGAGGAGAGAGAGAAAGATAGAGTGGGGAGAGGAGAAAGGGGAGAGGGGAGAGGAAGAGAGAGAGAGGAGAGAGAAAGATAGAGGGGGGAGAGAAGAGAGGAGAGAGGGAGTGGGAAAGGGGGAGAAAGAGAGAGAGAGAAAGACAGGGAGAGGAGAAAGGAGAGAGGGGAGAGGGGAGAGGAGAAAGGAGAGAGGAGAGAGGGAGGGGGAAAGGATGAGAAAGAGAGAGGAAGAGAGAGAGAGGAGAGAGGAGAGAGAAAGATAGAGGGGGAGGAGAGAGGAGAGAGGGAGGGGGAAAGGGTGAGAAAGAGAGAGAGAAAGAAAGACAGAAGGAGAGGGGGGAGAAAGAAAGATAGAAGGGGGAGAGGAGAAAGGAAAGAGGGGAGGGGGAGAGGGAGAGAGAGAGAGAGAGAGAGAGAGAGAGAGAGAGAGAGAGAGAGAGAGAGAGAGAGAGAGAGAGAGAGAGAGAATAATTATCTAAAAACCTTTCCTGTGCCAGAATAACCCCAAACAGATTATTTAATAACTATTCATTAATCAAAGATTATCTTGGTGGCAGGATTAGCACAAACTGTTTCCCTGTAGTTTTTTTTTTTTTCTTCGTTTGCTAGAAAAATGTGTAGAGATGAGAGATTATGAGATTTATTTTTAATAAGTGGTTTTAAAAGAACAATGTTACCTTTAAAACTATTCTCGGGCTTCGTCGAAATGAACTAAGCTCCTTCCCTTTTTTGAATAGGTGACGATCAACGAAAGAGGAATCTAAACTTTCCTGGGGTGATCTAATTAGAACAAAGAATCATACGACTGGGAGGGATCTCAGAGATCTTCTAGTCCAACCCCCCTCCTCCCAAGGCAGGAGACTTTATACCATCCTGGTAAAATGGTTATCCAATCGTTTCTTGAAAACCTCCAGTGATGGAGCACCCACAACTCTAGGAGACAAGCTGACCCATTGATCGATTGTTCTCACTGCCAGGAAATTTCTCCTTTTTGCCATCGCGTGCCAGGAGCGGGGGGAGTGGGGGGGGCATGCGTGCATGCCCACATCCATAATTCTATGCATCCCGCCCCTGCGCATGCACACATGACCCCCACTCCACTCCTGGCACACGATGGCCTGGTGGGCCCGTTTTTCTCTCTCCCCAGGCTCCAGAGCCTTTCTAGGAGTCTGGGGAGGACGAAAACGGCCTTCCCTCCACCCCGGAGGCCAAAAACGGCCTGTTTGCCAACTTCTGGTGGGACCGGAAGTTGGCAAATGGGCCATTTTCACCCTCTTATTTTACTACTGGTTCTGTGGGCGTGGCTTAATTTGTGGGCGTGGCTTGGTAGGGGTAATGTGACTGGGTGGACGTGGCCAACTTTTTTTTTATTTTTACTTTTAAAAGCATTTTTTCTACAAGAGGTTGTAGAAAAAAATGCTTTTAAAAGCCTCTGATGATCAGGCAACTCAGCTGGGATCGCCAGAGGCTTTTAAAGGCATTTTTTTCCCCTACAACCTCTTCGACTGAAGACGTTGTAGAAAAAATGCTTTTAAAAGCCTCTGACGATCCCAGCTGAGCCACGCAATCATTAGAGGCTTTTTTTTTTTTACTTTTAAAAGCATTTTTTCGGCTGAAGAGGTTGTAGAAAAAATGCTTTTAAAAGTAAAAAAAAAAAAGCCTCTGATGAGGTGGGCGGGGCAAGTGAGTGGCAACCGGGCCGGGGACTGGTTTGGGGGCGTGGCCAGCCAATGTTATTACCGGTTCTCCGAACTACTACAAATTTTTACTACTGGTTCTTGTGAACCGGTGCAAACCAGGAGCAACCCACCACTGCTCCCCAGACTGTTAATCTGTCTGTCTGTTCCTAGAAAGGCTCTGGAGCCTGGGGAGAGAGAAAAACAGGCCTTCCCCACCACTGCCCGAGGCCCTCCGGTGGCAGGAAACAGCCTGTTTCCCTACTTCTGGTGGGCCCAGGAGGCCCGTAAATTAGCTGGCCAGCGCGCACATGCGCGCCAGAGCTGAGTTTGCGTGCCCATCAATATGGCTACATGTGCCACCTGTGGCACACATGCCATAGATTTGCCATCACGGGTCTAGGCTGTCTCTCTCTTGAACAAGCATTTTTCCACCCCTTATTTATTATCCTGCCTTCAGGTGCTTTGGCGAATAAGTCAAGACCCTCTTCTCTGGGACAGCCCCTCAAGTACTCTCATGTCCTCCCTAATCCTTCTCTTCCATAGATGGGACATGCCTAGCAACCTCAACTCTTCATTATACAATTTAGTCTCCAGAATTCTAATCAGATAATAGTAACAACAGAATAACAGAGTTGGAAGGGAACTTGTAGATCATGTAGTCCAACCCCCCCAGCCAAACAGGAGACCCTACACCATTTCTGACAAACGGCAGTCCGGTCTTTTCTTGAAAGCTTCCAGTGATGAAGCTCCCACAACTTCTGAAGGCAACTTCTGTTCCATGGGTTGATTGTTCTCACTGTCAGAAAATGTCTCCTTATTTCCAGGTTGAATCTCTCCTTGTTCAGTTTCTATCTGTTGTTCCTTGTCTGGCCTTCGGGTGTTTTGGAAAATAGCTTGACTCCCTCCTCTCTTTGACAGCCCCTCAAATATTGGAAGACTGCTCTCATGTCTCCCTTGGTCCTTCTCTTCACTAGACTAGCCATGCCCAGTTCCTGCAACCGTTCTTCATATATTTTAGTCTCCAGTCCTCTAATCATCTTGGTTGCTCTTCTCTGCACTCTTTCTAGAGTCTCAACATCTTTTTTATAGTGTGGTGACCAAAACTGGATGCAATGTACCAACTGTGGCCTCACTAGGGAGGTATAAAGTAGTATTATCAATTTTTGTGATCTTGGTGCCATCCTTCTCTTGATGCAGCTCAGATCCACGGTGGCTTTCTTTTTACATTGGAAGAGTGACAATATTATTCCAGCCTTATGCAAGTTTCCGAAACTTAAAAGGGATTCTGAGAGGCTAGTTAAGTGATAGAGAACACCTGTGGCCTTCTACTTTATACCTCTGGCATCATTGGTTTACCTGATGGCTCATCTCGTCTGTCGAGATACAAGGTGGAACCGGTTGACTTCAAAAGACAGGACAGGTGTCTGGATGTAGAAGCAGATACAAACTATGCCACTAAGTTTTGGGTCTCAGGAGAAGAGACTGAAGGATTCAGAGAAACCACAAAAGCTGGAAATTTCCCAGGACACCTGAAGTTGTTTATTAGGTGTCATAACAGAGTTAGAAGGAGGTCATCTAGTACAGGGGACTGGAGCTAAAACAGATGAAGAACAGTTGAGGAATGGAGTACAGTAGAACCTCTGGTCTCGAATGCTTCTGACCATGACCAAATCAGATTCCGACCAAAAAAATATCACAATTCCCCCTCCCCCCCCAGACGATTTCCCCTTCCACACCTCTTTTTTTGTAAGTGCCAATTTCCAAAATTAGGTTCGGCTCACGACCAAATCTGTTTGCGACCAAAGTTATGGAACGAATTATGGTCGTGACCAGAGGTTCTACTGTATGTCTAGTTAATGAAAAGAGGACCAGGGGTGACATGATAGCAGCCTTCCAATATCTCAGGGCTGCTCCAAAGAAGAGGGAGTCAAGCTATTCTCCAAAGCACCTGAGGGCAGGACAAGAAGCAATGGGTGGAAACTCATCAAGGAGAGAAGCAACTTAGAACTGAGGAGAAATTTCCTGCAGTTAGAACAATTAATCAGTGGAACAACTTCGTTCCAGAAGTTGTAAATGCTCCAACACTGAAGTTTCTAAGAAGAGATTAGACAGCCACTTTTCTGACATGGCATAGGGTCTCCTGCTTGAGCAGGGTGGAGGGCTGGACTAGAAGACCTCTAAGGCCCCTTCCAACTCTGTTATTCTGTCATTTGAGTCTGGCCATTGCACTCCAATGAGAACTCTATAGTGATTGGTTTGATGGTCCACATGTTCGTTTTCTTGGCTATCCACAATATTATCAATTTTCTCCAGCCAAAGGTGCAGAAAAATATCAGAAATAGGCCTTAGGTTGGTTCCAAAGGTAAGTACAGTGACAGCAGCCTCGAAGGAGAGAAAACAGGTAAATCCATCAAATTATTTGAAACTGAGATGTTGGACCAGGAATGGTTAATAGATGCCTGGCTATTCGAAATCAGCTTGCAAGGCAGGAGGTGGCAACAGAGCCAGCTTGTTAAACTTCACACATCCGGGCAAGACCAAAGAAGTAAAAAAAATATATACTCCTGTCTTCCAGAAGGTGTTTTTAATACTAGAATTAGAGATAAATATCAACTTCACTCTTGTCTTAAAGAACTACTTGCGAGAGCATTCAAGAATAGAATGTGTATGATCTTATTAGCTAGCGTGTGTAGTTTAGGGACTGCACCAACACAGGCAACATGATTGACATATAGTACCGTATTTTTCAGACTGTAAGACGCACCGTTGTATAAGACGCACCTAGATTTTGAAGAGGAAAACAAGAAAAAAAAATAGTTTTTGGCCTGCGCACGTCCCATTTTTGCCTCCCCAGCACCCAGGGCCACTCTACAGGCCTCCCAAACAGGAGTGGGTTCTACTTACCTTACTACCAGTTCACAACGGGATAAAATAAAATAAAATAAAATAAAATAAATAAAATAAAATAAATAATAAAATAAAATAAAATAAAATAAAATAAAATAAAATAAAATAAAATAAAAATAAAATAAAATAAAATAAAATAAAATTAAATAAAATAAAATAAAATAATAAAATAAAATATTTGTGCAGCTTTCTGAGATTTGGTGTGTTTCTGTAGTGTTTCACTTTAAGTACACAAACACACAAAATCTCACAAACCTGTACGTGGCATTTTGTGTGTGTAAAGTGTGAAAGTTGGTTTCTGAGCTTTTTGTGGCTGTGTGAGGTTTCTGCTTGTTGCAGGAGCCATTTTGGGTGAAGTGCAGCTGCTTTTACATTGTGTGTGAGTCAGTTGTGTTGTGTTGTGTTGTGTTGTGTTGTGTTGTGTTGTGTTGTGTTGTGTGTGTGTAAAAGTGTGAAA
>JAXLNS010000002.1:5174890-5216731 GCA_037215915.1 Pantherophis vulpinus | reverse complement strand
TGCACCAGCTAGCTCCGTGATAGCGAACCTATGGCACGCGTAGACATACCAATGGGCACACAAGCTCAGCTGTGGCATGCATGCGCGCGCCCTGGCCAGCTGATTTTCGGGCCTTCTGGGCCTATAGAAGTAGGGAAACAGGCTGTTTCCTGCCTCTGGAGGGCCTGTGGGGTGGGGACGGCCTGTTTTTCTTTCTCACCTGGCTGCAGATCCTTTCTATGCATCTGGGGAGGGAGAAAACAGCCTTCCCCACCCCCTCGGAGCCCTTTGGAGGCCTAAAATGGCCCATTTCCCAACTTCCGGTTGGACAGGAAGTGATGTTTTTTGCTGTACACAGCCTCCAGAGAGGCTCTGGAGGCTGGGTGTTGTGGCCCCGCCCTCTGAGCCTGTCCCATCGGAGGAAGAAAGCTCCGAGCATGAGGAAGAGGAGTCAGCCAGGCCTCCCTCTCCAGGCCCCTCCCCTCTGGCATTGTCTCAAGTGCCGGTCGAGGGAGAGGAGACAGCTGATTCGAGTCAAAGTGATAATGAAACATCATTCCTGGACGCACGCCTCCGAAGGCGTGATAAACGTTTGCAGCAGCTTGGGAGGCGTGCTAGAGATTAGCACTGAGTCACTGGACCACACCCCAGAGACCACACCCCAGAGACTATATAATAGAGGGTAGTGGTCAAAGGATCCTTGTGACGAACAAAGCAAAACCTTGGAGTCACTAAAGCCTCGTCCGGAACTGCTGGGAGGAATATTATTTCTGTTTGGACTTTCTTGAACGTTCGTATCTTATCTGTCTGTTTGTGAAAATAAAGTCCCTTGGCAGACGGTGTGTCTATCGCTGCCAAGTGGGGAGATAAGAACTGGGTGCGTTCCAAAGTGTTTCCTTAACCCTCGACTGGCTGTGTGTGTGTGTGTGGGTACGGGGACAGATCAGCTGGGTACAGCAAATAATTGTCACTTCCTGTCCAACCGGAAGTTGGGAAACAGGCCATTTTGGGCCTCCGGAGGGCCTCCGAGGGGGTAGGGAAGGACTAGAAGACCTCCAATATCTCTTCCAGCTTTATTCTATTCTCATTCTGATTCTCTGCAAGAAAAAATCAAGGTCAGAGTACACTTTGGACACCTCAGTTCAACCCTGAGTTACAAATATTCTCCTTTATTGGTACCACACATGACCATGAAATGCTTCAGAAACATGCAAATGGGAAAAATTGCCTGTAAACACATTTCCACCACTAGCATGGATGATGTTCTCTAGTGAGGTCATGAAACGTCTGCAAGAAAACCACCAAGCTCAGAGAGAACCGAGGACTCCTCATTTCTACCCCGAGCGATATATATTCTCCTTGATTGGCACCAATCCCAAAATTTCAAATTACAGTAGTGGCCAAAATTGTGGAAACATTTTGGGAAAAATATTTTTGAGGTTTGATGGCTAATAACACCACTTTTTTTATTTTGGAGTTTCCAGACAATCCTATTCCACTGCTGGAACAGCCTGGGAATAGCCTAGACCTTCACCCAATTGAAAATCTATGAAGCCGGCTAAAGAAACTTGTGTGAAGTTTCCGAAAGATGCCCTAATTAATTCATGAGCCATGAGTTGAACTTCAAAAGAAATACAGTCATTTATTAGGAGCACCATTTCGGCAATATTCGGATGCAGTTAGAACTAATCCCACGTAGATTTACGTTCCCCTATGACCCTGTCTCTCCCCTCCTCTCTGGCCATGTCATAAATCACATTCTCCAATTAACCACTTTGGCTGGCTGTGAAATCCAACACCCTCCTTCTGATTGCGGTCAGGAAGAATGTATGGAATGCACTTCAGTTAGGGAAATCAATCAGCTCTATCAGTTCTCCCTCCCTCCTGCTCATGGCAACTTGAAAGCTTTGCAAGTTGACATTCAGCTCCCCTCACTTCCCGAGGGCAACCTGCGCAAAGCAAAACAATTTGAGTACAGATGCATAGTTTAGGGACGTGACCCCCCACCTGGCTTGTTTGGATTTTCTGCATGAAATTTGGCTATAAGGCGATCAGCCTGGATGTTTCGACTCTTTACCCAAAATGCCTCTGATAAGGGGTAACCCTTCCACTTGATTAAATATTGGAGTTGTCTCCTGTGCCACCTCGAATTGAGGATTTGCTGCACCTCATAATGGGTCTGGCCCCCTATGACACGGGGTCTGGTGGCTCACGGGGTAGTGGCCTCAGGGTCAATCCGACCACGGGTTAGCCAGAAGCCACCCAGCAATAAAACCCAGTTAATTGAAGCCATCATTCAATCTTGGTTTCCCATGATAACAGCTGCAGAACTAAAAGACTTGGTTCACTCCATGGGAAGACATTGCAAGGCGTAACGTCTTCATAATTCATGCTAAAGGTTACCCAACTAAGGATTAACTGACATGGTGATCATTTTTTGTATATCTCATTTTTTCTACGTGTTTCACTTTTCTTCTGTAACTGCCATTCTAATAGCAAATCCTTTATAAAAGTTATTGCATTACATTCTTGATTAAATTCTCTTTCCATTGATATATAATTTTATGGTACTACTAAAAAAAGAAAAGAAAAGTGGGGTTATTAGCTAGTTTTAGAAAATACACTTTTCCCAAAAGCTTTTTTGGCCACTACTGTAGCTCTCTTGAACCTATCCTATTATTTTTCGGGTGAAGCCAAAACGTCTCCGAAAATAATAGGAAACGTTTCATATACCCTTTCTGTGAACTTTTGGACCTAAAAAAAAACCTTGGCTGGGCCAAGATAACATTTCAGTGAACCTTAAAGGATGATACTCAGCTAGATTCACTTTCTGCTGAGTTTCAGAAGAAACCATCTATAACGGTATGATCTATTATTGTTTCTCAAAGCTGCAAGTCCCGTCGGTGGGATCATTAAGAACAACATTTGACACAAAGTGGTAAAAAATAGACATAGGGGAATATGGCTGCAGAAGAATGGGCCTGGGTCTTTTCTATCTGTACTTTATTTTTTCTATATTTAATATCATCTTGCAGGAGAAGCAGAGAGGTTCGAGTGAGGAATGAATCTTGGCTGAAATGAAAGCTTTGTTCAAAAGAGAATATTTGAACAAAGAAGACAACAGAGAGGCATCTCTTGTTAAGGAATTTGCAGAGTAACCCTTGAGTAGCAAGGGTGTGCACATGAAAGCGATTGAGAGTAGTTATGAATAAACACAGCCAACACAGAGATACACTGAGTTGTGCTTACTTTTAAGAAATAGTAAGGCACAGTCCAATAAACAGTCCATGTCATACACATATAAAGCAGGAGATAGCAAAACGACAGTCCAGGGATAATGCAATAACAAAGTCTTCTTACCAGTTGTTGTAGTCATTCACAATAAACAGTTCTTCTGGATTTGCAAACAGTAGCATACAGAGATATCAGAGAGCAAGAACAGCAAAGAGAAACAAACCATGTTTCTAGCTCCCTCTTAAGGAGATTGGCTACAAAGCTAACCAATCAGGACACGGTATGATGCAATACCGCAGTCTTAAAGCTATATTGAGGGTTTATATATTGCCAACCCAACAAGTTAGGTAATAAGGTTCCTAACATCTCTGGTACCCAAAAATATATTTTTGCTTTGAGGGTGAGGAGGAAGGACCCACAAAACAGAACGGAACCCAAAGCAGTGAAATTTTACTAAAAGAACATAAAACATAGAATGATAGAGTGAGAAGGGACCCTGGAGGTTTCTGGGCCAATCCCTTGATCAAGGGATGGAGAACCTACAGCATGCGTGCCGGAAATGGCATGCAGAGCCATCTTTCCAGGCACGCCAGCCATCGCCTGTTGGTCTTCCAGGTTCCAGTGCGGAAATGTGCGCTGGCCAGCTGGACTTTGCATGCATGGGAGCCATGGATGGGTTCTACTTACCTTTACTACCAGTTCGCAACGGGATCACGCATGCGCAGATCGCCGATGACGACATCCGGGGTGGTGGGAGGGGGCTCCCGCTGGTTTTACTACCAGTTCTTGTGAACCGGGCTGAACTGGGGGCAACCCACCACTGATGGGAGCTCCAGAAACCAGAAGAGTAGCTCCCTGGCACTAGAATCAGGTAGTCCTCGAATTATAACAGTTCTTTTAGCAACCGTTCGAAGTTACAACAGCACTGAAAAAAAGTGACCTATTTTCCACACTGATGACCGTTGCAGCATCACATGATCAAAATTTGGATGCTTGGCAACTGGCATGTACTTATGACGGTTGCAGTGTCCTGGGGTCACATGATCTCCTTTTGCGGACTTTTGACAAGCAAAGTCAATGGGGAAGGCATGGGACTGATTGAGGTAGATTGTAGGGGTGACACCAAAATATAATTTTATCATAGTTTATTTATCTATATATTAAATTATTGTGTTTTATTCCAATTTCATTTTAAACCATATTTCATTCCAATAGAATAGAGTAGAGTAGAGTAGAGTAGAGTAGAGTAGAGTAGAGTAGAGTAGAGTAGAGTAGAGTAGAGTAGAGTAGAGTAGAGTAGAGTAGAGTAGAATAGAAAATATGGAATGGAATGGGATGGAATAGAATAGAATAGAATAGAATAGAATAGAATAGAATAGAATAGAATAGAATAGAATAGAATAGAATAGAATAGAATAGAATAGAATAGAATAGAATAGAATAGAATAGAATAGAATTTTTTATTGGCCAAGTGTGATTGGACACACAGGGAATTTGTCTTTGGTGCATACGCTCTCAGTGTACATAAAAGAAAAGATACATTCGTCAAGAATCATAAGGTACAACACTTAATGACAGTCATAGGGTACAAATAAGCAATCAAATCATACTAGGAAACAATCTCAATATAAACTGTAAGGATACAAGCAACAAGGTTACAGTCAATTTCATTTAAAATCGTATTTTATTTCAAGTTCATTTTAAATTGCATTTTATCCAATTCCATTTTAAATTGTTTTGATCAGATTTTAGTAATGATTTGTGCCTTGAACTCTGCACTTTGATATAGCCCAAGGGCTAATCAATAAAGTAAACTCAAACTCAAATGGGGAAGGCAGATTTACTTAACAACCGTGTGGCTAACTTGACATCTGCAAGGATTCACTTAAAAACTGTGGCAGGAAAGGTCATAAAAGAGGGGGGGAACTCACTTAGCAACATAAATTTTGGGCTCAGTTGCGGTCATAAGTCAAGGACTACCTGTATGTCTCCCTTTCTCTAAGCTATAGCCACAACCTGACTGTGACCCCCACACATTTCCTAGGATGCTCTTCACAAGGGGTGCCAAACTCAAGGGCTGGGGACTGGATTCGGCCCATGGGGTGTTCAGATCTGGCTCATGTGGCCACCCTGGAAACAGCAAAGGACTGGCCTGTGGGGCCTCTGCCAGCAAAAACGGAGCTCAGGAGGCCTGCATGAAGCCCTTCCGAGCTCCCTTTTTGCTGGCAGAGGGTTGCAGGAGGCTGTCGCAGCCAAAAACGGAGCTCACGAGGGCCGCATGCAGCCCACCCGAGCTCCGTTTTCACTGGCAGAGGGTTGCCGGAGACCATCACAGCTGAAAAAGGAGCTTGTGAACTCATTTTCTCTGGCAGAGCTCCATTTTTGGTGGCAGAGTGTTGCAGGAGGCCGTCGCAGCTGAAAATGGAGCTCACGAGGGCCTCCCACCGCTCTCCAGAGCTCCATTTTCACTGGCAGAGGGTTGCCGGAGGCCGTTGCAGCCGAAAATGGAGCTCGTGAGCTCATTGTCACTGGTAGGGTACTAAGGCCACCGCAGGCACCCCCGACATGAGTGACATTGAGCTGGCCACATCCCCTGGCCATGCCCCCCCCCAGGTGCCCTGAGGTCAAACACAAGCCTGAGGCATCCCTCGATGAAATCAAGTTTGACACACCCCTGCATCTACACAATCTTGGTACCCTTGGCTCTTATTCACCAAGAGCCTTGGTGGCGCAGCAGACTAAAGCACTGTTAAGTAACACCAGCTGCCTGCAATCACTGCAAGTTCAAATCTCACCAGGCTCAAGGTTGACTCAGCCTTCCATCCTTCCGAGGTAGGTAAAATGAGGACCCAGAGTGTGGGGGCAATAAGCTGACTGTCAGCGTTCCAACTTGTGATTTCTTTCAGCGCTGACATAAAAGACACAGGAAGACTTGCTTAATGCTGGGATGAACTTCCACCTAGTTCCTGGCTCTTCAGCAGATAGCGTTACTTGGGCAACAGAGGGAGGGGGGAATTCTTGTGAAGAGAAAGTGCATGGGACGAAGAGATGGATCTGCATAGTGGCCAATGAGACATTGGGGTTGAAGAACGGAAAGGGAGGGGTGTGGAAGGAGGTGCCAATCTTGGCTGCAACAGAGTTCAGGAATGTCGTTCTCTATTCTTAAATAAAGAAAAAAGATTCATTAGAGACTTTGCGTTTGAAAATGAAGTTTATTTAAGATAGCAACGAAACCTGTCACTGACTTTGTATAAAAAAGAACACCGCTTAGGGGCCCCCCGAAAGCCCTACTAAGCAGGTATATACAAAAGTATGAAGGCCCTGAGTCTCCGGAAAAGGGCGGCATATAAATCGAACCAATAAATAAATAAATAAATAAATAAATAAATAAATAAATAAATAAATAAATAAATAAATAAATAAATAAATAAATAAATAAATAAATAAATAAATAAATAAATAAATAAATAAATGAATGAATGAATGAATGAATGAATGAATGAATGAATGAATGAATGAATGAATAAATACTCAAGTCCTGTATAATTTTAAAGTGAGCCACCTGCCGTTGTTGTAATCATGTTTTATCCCAGTGAACGGAGTGCAGCGTACCCCTCTGGCCAGCGTCCCGCACCTGTAAGTTAAAACTTTGGATCACAAATAAAATCCGCCGAGAGAGAGTGGCCTCCGCTTTGCATTCCTCAGGAGCTGCTGTTCAATAAGTACTAAGTTTTGATCGATGGATCCCGTGTCATATTTGACTAAAGAGATGGGAAAGTTGCTAGTGTGGCTTTGTGCGATCTGGAAGAAGAATGCACTATTGATTTTTTAGAAGTTGGATGAGCTGTCAGTATATAGTGCATTGTTGATTTTGACTTTTATAGCCAACATGTTTCCTTTAATTGGATCATTTGTAAAAGAAAGGGGGGCACCTGTTCTCCACTGACAATGATTGATCACAATCATTTCGTGTTTGTCAATATTTGATAAACCTGCGCTTGCCCAACAACATGGATGAAAACAGCATTGTTATGCATTTTATTTGCTCGCTGGTTGCCCTTCCCCTTCCTCACGACCCCCCTGATTGCAACCCTCTTTGATTTCCCATGCTTGAAACATGGTAAATAGTGGATTGTTAGTTGCTGCTCAATAAACAGCAAGGCCATTGCAATTGGGTATGAGTTGACATGCTGCTGTTGTGGTTGGCTCCTCGTCAAAAAATAGAATAGAATAACAGAGTTGGGAGGGACCTTGGAGGTCTTCTAGTCCAACCCCCTGCTAAGGCAGGAAACCCTACACCACTTCAGACAAATGGTTATCCAACATCTTCTTAAAAACTTCCAGTGTTGGAGCATTCACAACTTCTGGAGGAAAGTTGCTCCACAGATTAATTGTTCTCACTGTCAGGAAATTTCTCCTTAGTTCTAGGTTGCTTCTCTCCTTGATTAGTTTCCACCCATTGCTTCTTGTCCTGCCTTCAGGTGCTTTGGAGAAGAGCTTGACTCCCTCTTCTTTGGGGCAGCCCCTGAGATATTGGAAGACTGCTATCACCCCGTTCCTTCTTTTCATCAAACTAGACATATCTAGTTCCAGCAACTGTTCTTTATATGTTTTAGCCTCCAGTCCCCTAATCATCTTTGTTGCCTTGAATAAATCTATGATGCAATTTAACCGATGGTTTTGATTCTTTCCGCCTGTCATTAAGCCAGTCAGCTAATGATCAGCACCAAATTAGCACTAGATAAGGGACATCAGAATTCAAGGATAGCTGGACTTGGGTTTTTTTGCAGCAACATAAGGATTTTAAGCTGATGACATATTTAACCCTGTCCCTCAATTCTGCTTGTTCTTCTACAGGTTTTACTTTGTTTTGGGATGGGCTCAAATATTTCCAGGCTGACGACTGACTCCCTCTTCTTTGTGGCAGCCCCTGAGATATTGGAAGATTGCTATCATGTCACTCCGGTCCTTCTTTTCATTAAACTAGACATACCCAGTTTCTTCAACTATTCTTCATATGTTTTAGCCTCCAGTCCCCTCATCATCTTTGTTGCTTTTCTTTTTAGGGAGAAATTTTAGGAGAAATTTCCTGACCATGAGAACAATTAACCAGGGGAACAATTTGCCTCCAGAAGTTGTGGGTGCTGCATCACTGGAGGTTTTCAAGAAGAGCCTAGACAACCATTTGTCTGATATGGTGTAGGGTTTCCTTCCTGAGCAAGGGGTTGGACTAGAAGACCTCCATGGTCCCTTCCAACTCTATTATTCTGTTAGATAGAAGGCAAAACCCAACTTTGGAATGGCTTTCTGAAAGCCAGAGAGTCATAATTCAACTTTAGGCTGAAATCTCCACCTCTTTCACCTTCAAATACAGATTAGGTATCAGATCAGGCACAGATTAGGTGAAGCCTGGCTCAATAGCAATGACGGCGAGAAGGATCTTGGAATCCTAGTGGACAATCACTTAAATCACTTAAACCACTTTATAATGCCTTGGTACGGCCACACTTGGAATACTGCATCCAGTTTTGGTCACCATGATGTAAAAAAGATGTTGAGACTCTAGAAAGAGTGCAGAGAAGAGCAATCAAGATGATTAGGGGACTGGAGGCTAAAACGGTTGCAAGAACTGGGTATGTCTAGTTTAA
The DNA here is from genome assembly GCA_037215915.1 of Pantherophis vulpinus. Lineage (NCBI taxonomy): Eukaryota > Metazoa > Chordata > Lepidosauria > Squamata > Colubridae > Pantherophis > Pantherophis vulpinus. Next base: position 5,207,870 of record JAXLNS010000002.1, on the reverse strand, counting down.
TGAAAAGAAGGACTAGGGGAGACATGATAGGAGTCTTCCAATATCTCAGGGGTTGCCATAAAGAAGATGGAGTCAACCTATTCTCCAAAGCACCTGAAGGCAGGACAAGAAGCAACGGATGGAAACTAATCAAGGAGAGAAGCAACTTAGAACTAAGGAGAAATTTCCTGACAGTTAGAACAATTAACCAGTGGAAGAACTTGCCACCAGAAATTGTGAATGCTCCAACACTGGAAATTTTAAAGAAGATTTTGGATAACCACTTATCTGAAGTGTTGTAGGGTTTCCTGCCTTAGCAGGGGGTTGGACTAGAAGACCTCTAAGATCCCTTCCAACTCTGTTATACTATTCTAAATAACAGCCTGTTATTTAGCCGGCTTGTACTTACGACAGTTGCAGGTCACATGATCTCTTTTTGGCGACCTTCTGACAAGCCAAGTCAATGAGGAAGCTGGAATCACTCAACAACCATGTGACTAACTTAAGAACTGCAGTGATTCACTTAACAACTGTGGCAAGAACGGTCATAAAATGGGACCAAACTCATGGAAGGACCATCTTGCTTAGCAATTGACATTTGGGGCTCGGTTGAAGTTGTTCATCTGGATTTCCCCAAGATTGGGATGTGATAGTAACATACGTGCTGCGTACAAAAATCATTTACTTGATGCCGATGACAATTCTTGCCCTCAAAGAATTATGAAGCGTGAAAGAGATTGGAAGAGCCCACCATGAAGTCTTTTAGGCCTTGCTTGGAAATCAAAGCATGCTCTTTCATTTTTATTTTGTTTTTAAATTTGATTTCTCCGAAGACTCAGGGCGGCTTACAAAGTGCTCAGCAATAGCCTTCATCCTTTTGTATATTTATACAAAGTCAGCTTATTGCCCCCACAAACTGGGTCCTCATTTCACCTACCTTAGAAAGGATGGAAGGCTGAGTCAACCTTGAGCCTTGGCGAGATTCGAACCCTGCAGTAATTGCAGGCAGCTGGTCTTAATAACCAGCTTAATAACAGGGTGCCTTAAACCCCTGTACTACCAAGGCTCTTTATTTTGTTTTTAAGAGGGGAAAAAAAGCCATGAAATTTGCTTTGATGCTTGGCTCACGGATGGCTGATAATGCCATCTGATACACTGAACCAGAGGTGGTATTCAGCCGGTTCAAGACCGGTTCGAGCGAATCGGTAGCGGAAATCACCCACCCGCCCCAGCTCTATGCTGTTCTATTTAGGCACGTTTTTGAGGATGGGTGCATGTGCGGAAGGCACGCGAGTGAAGCGTGCGTGTGCACGCACGCTGAACCAGTGGTAACAAAATCTGAAACCCACCACTACACTGAACCCTTCGACATTTTTTCTCCTGAAAGCAGAGATGCCTTTGAACATCAAGCTGATTTCCCCTTCCTTTCCCCCTTTTTTCCCCCTCTTCTTCTTTCTACTTCTGTTAATTTACTTTGCCAGTGGCAATCGGCGCCAGTTATGCAGAGATGTTGCTATGTATACCTGTGGGAAAATTTATAAAACAAATGACCTTCTCATTTACCTGTAAGGTAACGTTTTGAATTATCAGCCGTTCTGCTAAAAGGATTTGTGAACATAATTTTGAGAAATGTGGATTTAAAGTCCTGAAATAGCCAGCAATTCATAAGATAAACAGCCGAATGCCGTCAGAAATTATCTTCAGTGTTAGCCAATCCTTTTAGATATTTCTATCCCAATAGTAAGAGTTCACACTCTTTGAGTATTTTTAGTTCTTGCAAAGTGGGTGGGTTATAAATGGCAACATTCCCAGATTCTGGAGAAGGGATAATGGAAGAATAAAGGCTAACCCTAAACTTCCCCATCTTTGGGGTCTATGACAATTTGTCACAACCAACTCATCATGGCCAACTTGCCATGACCAACTTGCCATGACCAACTTGCCATGGCCAACATGCCATGACCAACTTGGCATGACCAACTTGGCATGACCAACTTGGCATGGCCAACTTGGCATGACCAACTTGCCATGGCCAACTTGCCATGACCAACTTGCCATGACCAACTTGCCATGACCAACTTACCATGACCAATTTGCCATGACCAACTCGCTATGGCCAACTCGCCATGACCAACTCGCCATGACCAACTTGCCATGGCCAACTCACCATGGCCAACTCGCCATGACCAACTTGCCATGACCAACTTGCCATGACCAACTTACCATGACCAACTTACCATGACCAACTTGCTATGGCCAACTTGCCATGACCAACTCGCCATGACCAACTTGCCATGGCCAACTCACCATGACCAACTTGCCATGGCCAACATGCCATGACCAACTTGGCATGACCAACTTGGCATGACCAACTTGGCATGGCCAACTTGGCATGACCAACTTGCCATGACCAACTTGCCATGACCAACTTACCATGACCAACTTACCATGACCAACTTGCTATGGCCAACTTGCCATGACCAACTCGCCATGACCAACTCGCCATGGCCAACTCACCATGGCCAACTCGCCATGACCAACTTGCCATGGCCAACTTGCCATGACCAACTTGCCATGACCAACTTACCATGACCAATTTGCCATGACCAACTTGCTATGGCCAACTTGCCATGACCAACTCGCCATGACCAACTTGCCATGGCCAACTCACCATGGCCAACTCGCCATGACCAACTTGCCATGACCAACTTACCATGACCAACTTGGCATGACCAACTTGGCATGACCAACTTGCCATGGCCAACATGCCATGACCAATTTGGCATGACCAACTTGGCATGACCAACTTGGCATGGCCAACTTGGCATGACCAACTTGCCATGGCCAACTTGCCATGACCAATTTGCCATGACCAACTCGCCATGGCCAACTTGCCATGACCAACTCGCCATGACCAACTTGCCATGGCCAACTCACCATGGCCAACTCGCCATGACCAACTTGCGATGACCAACTTACCATGACCAACTTGCCATGACCAACTTGCCATGACCAACTTGCCATGGCCAACTTACCATGACCAATTTGCCATGACCAACTTGCTGCAGGATAAGAATTAGACTAATATTAAAGAAACAGTGGAATAGAATCACTGAAGAAAGGTTGCAAAAGGGGGAAGGAAGATAAAGGAAAAGTGAATGGCAAAAATTACAGTATTATCTTTATTCATTTTAAATAATTAAAATAGAATTGTTAAATTGTTCTGCAGTGAGTTGGCTGTAGTAAGTTGGCCATGGGAGTTGGCTACAGCAAGTTGGCTGTGACAAGTTGTCCCATTCTGCATCATTGAGTTTTGCACGAAACTACCTTTGCCTCAGATAGAAGATCCCTACAGAGAGTGATGGGGACAATGAGACTTCCCAGGGGTTCCTGTAATGAAATGAAGTGATGAGATGGATTGCCAGGACAGAAGGGATGTATTCCATAGAGGTAACTCAGTCCAGATGTTATATGTGAGAGGAAGAGGCTGAAGACAGTCCCTTCCTAATAGTTCATCAAGTATATTGAAGATGCAGCTAGTAGAGTCTTCAGTCTAGCAAGATTCTGTCTACAGGCATGGGACAATTAGATGAGTGAGCTTAGATGAATCACCATCATTCTTAGCTTTGGATCTGATGCATGGGGACTGATGGATTCTGGGAGTTGAAGTCCACGCATAATGTGATGGAATGTAGAAAGGAGGTGGATCCCCAGGAGAGAGGGATGCATTCCAGAGAAGTAAGAGGCAACTCAGTCCAAATGTTATAGGAAGAGGGCTCTTCCCTAGTAATTCTCAGAGTATTTTGTAGATGCAGATAGTAGAGTCTTCAATCCGGCAAGATTTGGTTTAGAGGTGTGAAACAATAAAGCTCTCAGCTTGGAAGAATTGTGCATGTGTCATTCTTGACTTTGGGTCTGACACATGGTTGCTGATAAATTCTGGGACTTCAAGTCTACACATGAGGTGATGGGATGTAGGAAGGAGTTGGATCCCCAGCAGTGAGGGGGTGCATTCCAGAGGAATAAAAGGGAACTCAGCCCAAATATCATGTGTGAGGGAAAGAGGGTGATGACAGTTCCTCCCCAATAATTCCCAGAGTATATGATACGGTAGTTGCAGATAGCAAAGTTCTCAATCAAGAAATATTTAGTCTCTAGATGTGAAACAATAAAGATCTCAGCTTGGAATGTGGCATTCTTAGTTTTGGGGCCTGACACATGGTGACTGATGAAACTCTGGGAGTTGAAGTCCACTTATGATGTGATGGAATGTAGGGAGGAGGTGGATCCCCAGGAGGGAGTAATCCAGAGGAGTAAGAGGAAACTCAGCCCAGATATCATGTGTGTCATGGTTCTGATGGATGCCCTAATTAAATCATGAGCCTCGAGCCAAGCTTCAAAAGAAATCAGTTATTTATTAGGAGTTTCATGTCAGCACGTTCCCAAATGAAGCCAACTCTGACCCCACGTAATTTACGTCCCCAATCATGACCCTGTTTCCCCCCTCCCCTCAGAGGGTGTCATCAATCACATTTGCTAATGGAGCAATTTCATGGGTTGTAGACATCACTCCCCTCCAGCTGATGTGGGTAACCCTGGGAGATAGCCTTGAGAAAGATATGTTTGGAATGTGCTCCTGTCTTTGGCTGCAGTACTGATTCGTCGGTTTCCCATTCCCTTTGCCTATGGCAACTTGAGAGGAGGCCAGGGATGCTTTGTGAGTTGACATTGTGTGAGAGAAAGAGAGTGAAGACAGCCCCTCCCTAATAGTTCACAACTTGCAATTACTGCAAGTTCGAATCTCCCCAGGCTCAAGGTTGACTCAGCCTTCCATCCTTTCTAAGGTAGGTAAATTGAGGACCCAGTTTGTGGGGGCAATAAGCTGACTTTATATAAATATATAAAAGTATGAAGGCTATTGCTTAACGCATTGTAAGCCGCCCTGAGTCTCCGGAGAAGGGCAGCATATAAATCAAATTTAAAAAAAAAAAAAAAACCCATTGTAGATGCAGATAATAGAGTGTTCAGTCTGGCAAGATTCAGTCTGTAGGTCTGAAACAACAGATTGGAAGTCATCATGTATCATTTCTTGGTTTTGGGCCCAACACATGGTGACTGAAGAATTCTGGGAATTGAAGTTAAAGTGAAGTTTGAAGTGTGCAAAATAGTCAGCCCTTCTCTCAGAGGTACTCACCAGCTTGAGATTCACTCCTGGCTTGTTGAGAAAAATCACCCAGAAGGGCAGGAAGAGAAATGAATGAAGGGTGGTGAAAGATAACATAAAAACGAGAAAGCTATTTTTTGAAAGGAGGGGACAAAAATCCATGCCAAACCTGTGCAATTAAATCCTAACTAATGTTATTGGAGGAGACATTTCATCTGTCATTGCAAAGCAGTCTCGACACCAGCAAACATGGATAGCAGTGAATCCTGTTCTTCTACTAACGTCAGCCCATTTAAAACTTACTGATAGAAGGGAATATGTGTAGCTCAGGGTTGAACTGTGGGGTCCTTGGTGTTCTCTGAACTTGGTGGTTTTCTTGCAGATGTTTCATTACCCAACTAGGTCATATCTTTGGTGCTAGAAGAGAGTGGGGAGGGGGAGGAGGGGGAGTGGGAGTGGGAGGTGGAGGGCTGTGGTGTGTTTGGGATGCTCTGAGCTGGGTTGTTTTCTTGAAGATGTGTTCTTACGCAACTAGGTAACATCATCAATGTTAGAAGGGAGTGGGGTGTATGGATTAGAGAAGAAGAAGTGGGGGTGTGGAGGAAGAGGAGGAGGAAGAAGAAGAAGAGGAAGAGGAGGAAAAGGAGGACTGAGTTGTCTTTGGGGCTCTCTGAGCTTGGTTGTTTTCTTGAAGATGTGTTATTACCCAACTAGGTAACATCATCAATGTTAGAAGGGAGTAGAGTGTATGGATTAGAGAAGAAGAAGTGGGGGTGTGGAGGAAGAGGAGGAGGAGGAGGAGGAAGAAGAAGAGGAAGAGGAGGAAAAGGAAGACTGAGTCGTCTTTGGGGCTCTCTGAGCTTGGTTGTTTTCTTGAAGATGTGTTATTACCCAACTAGGTAACATCATCAATGTTAGAAGGGAGTAGAGTGTATGGATTAGAGAAGAAGAAGTGGGGGTGTGGAGTAAGAGGAGGAGGAGGAGGAAGAAGAGGAAGAGGAGGAAAAGGAGGACTGAGTTGTCTTTGGGGCTCTCTGAACTTGGTTGTTTTCTTGAAGATGTGTTCTTACCCAACTAGGTAACATCATCAATGTTAGAAGGGAGTAGAGTGTATGGATTAGAGAAGAAGTGGGCTGGGGGAGGAGGAGGAGGAGGAGGAGGAGGAGGAGGAGGAGGAGGAGGAGGAGGAGGAGGAGGAGGAGGAGGAGGAGGAGGAGGAGGAGGAGGAGGAGGAGGAGGAGGAGGAAGAGAAGGAGGACTGTGGAGTCTTTGGGACTTCCTGAGCTTGGTTATTTTCTTGCAGATATGTTATTATTCAACTAGGTAATATCATCAGTGTTAAAAGGGAGTAGGGTGCGTGGAGTGGAGAAGAAGTGGGGAGGGGAGGACTGTGGGGTCCTTAGTGGTCTCTAAGTTTGGTTGTTTTCTTGCAGATATTTTATTACCCAAAGGGTAACATCATCAGTGCTGGAAGGGAGTGGGGTTTGCTCTCTTTTGTTATATATGAGTGGCTTGCCCTGTCAGTGTTGGTGGGGGTGATCTTGGTGGTTTCTTGATTAGATTATTGTTTACTGTTAGCTTGTTTGTCTGCATTGGTAGTTCCCTGATTGGGGTATTGTTTGCTTCTTGGTTGTTGGTCTAGTGTTAATCTTGGTGTTAATGTCTGCTCATCTAGCTATTGATTGCTGGTGAGGAGATGTTCGTTTCCTGTTTGGTTTTTTTGATTGTCTGTTCTGAATAGTATGTAGATGTTATTTATCTCTATGTGTCTGTTGATGGCCAATTTGCCTGAGTGCCAGACTCAGAATTCCAGTTTTGCAGAGTCCAGAAGAAAAACCTTTTCTGCTGTAACTCCTGCCTACTAGAACATGGGGCCCCTTGAGATGAAATCACCCCCACCCTCCGGGTTCTTCTGAAAGGGTTTCAAGATCAGGTTGGCAATTGGCCCCGGGACACCCAATGGGGATGTTTCATGTTAGAGATAGTTAGTAAACGAGGAAGAACTGAACTCCACCTTGTTGTATTCTTGTTCCTAACTTATCTCTTCTCATGCACCCTGCAAGCTGGAATTCTGAGCCTGGCACTCAGACAAATTGGCCATCAACAGGAACATAGAGATAAACAATATCTACATACTATTCAAAAGAGACAATCGGAAAGCCAAAAGGCAAACAAACACCTCTGCACCAGCATTCAACAGCCAGATGAGCAGAGATTAACATAAAAATTAACACTAAACCAGGGGTCTGCAACCTTGAACACTCAAAGAGCCACAAAACCTGGGTGGGTGTGGCCAACTCCACCTCACTCACTCCCACCCAGTCAAATGACCCCCTAGCAATGCCTACCCAGCCGATCATTAGGGCAGAGAACCGGTTGTAAAAAAAACACTGGGAACCACAAAACCTTTTTCTCTCTTTCTCTCTCTCCCTCCCTCCCCCCCTCTCTGAAATGGTATAGGGTTTCCTGCCTAAGCAGGGGGTTGGACTAGAAGACCTCCAAGATCCCTTCCAACTCTATTCTATTCTATTCTATTCTATTCTATTCTATTCTATTCTATTCTATTCTATTCTATTCTATTCTATTCTATTCTATTCTATTCCATTCCATTCCATTCCATTCCATTCCATTCCATTCCATTCCATTCCATTACATTCTATTCTATTCTATTCTATTCTATTCTATTCTATTCTATTCCATTCCATTCCATTCCATTCTCATTTTCTATATTCTATTCTACTCCACTCCACTCCACTCCACTCCACTCCACTCCACTCCACTCCACTCCACTCCACTCCATTCCATTCCATTCCATTCCATTCCATTCCATTCTATTCTATTCTATTCTATTCTATTCTATTCTATTCTATTCTATTCTATTCCATTCTCATTTTCTCTATTCTATTCTATTCTATTCTATTCTATTCTATTCTATTCTATTCTATTCTATTCTATTCTATTCCATTCCATTCCATTCCATTCCATATTTTCTATTCTATTCTATTCTATTCTATTCTATTCTATTCTATTCTATTCTATTCTATTCTATTCTATTCTATTCTATTCTATTCCATTCCATTCCATTCCATTCCATTCCATTCCATTCTATTCTATTCTATTCTATTCTATTCTATTCTATTCTATTCCATTTCATTCCATTCCATTCTCATTTTCTATATTCTATTCTACTCCACTCCACTCCACTCCACTCCACTCCACTCCACTCCACTCCACTCCACTCCACTCCACTCCATTCCATTCCATTCCATTCCATTCCATTCTATTCTATTCTATTCTATTCTATTCTATTCTATTCTATTCTATTCCATTCTCATTTTCTCTATTCTATTCTATTCTATTCTATTCTATTCTATTCTATTCTATTCTATTCTATTCTATTCTATTCTATTCTATTCCATTCCATTCCATTCCATTCCATTCCATATTTTCTATTCTATTCTATTCTATTCTATTCTATTCTATTCTATTCTATTCTATTCTATTCTATTCTATTCTATTCTATTCCATTCCATTCCATTCCATTCCATTCCATTCCATTCCATTCTATTCTATTCTATTCTATTCTATTCTATTCTATTCTATTGCATTCCATTCCATTCTCATTTTCTATATTCTATTCTACTCCACTCCACTCCACTCCACTCCACTCCACTCCACTCCACTCCACTCCACTCCACTCCACTCCATTCCATTCCATTCCATTCCATTCCATTCCATTCTATTCTATTCTATTCTATTCTATTCTATTCCATTCCATATTTTCTATTCTATTCTATTCTATTCTATTCTATTCTATTCTATTCTATTCTATTCTATTCTATTCTATTCTATTCTATTCCATTCCATATTTTCTATTCTATTCTATTCTATTCTATTCTATTCTATTCTATTCTATTCTATTCTATTCTATTCTATTCTATTCTATTCTATTCCATTCCATTCCATTCCATTCCATTCCATTCCATTCCATTCCATATTTTCTATTCTATTCTATTCTATTCTGTTCTGTTCTGTTCTGTTCTGTTCTGTTCTGTTCCGTTCCGTTCCGTTCCGTTCCGTTCCATTCCATATTTTCTATTCTATTCTATTCTATTCTATTCTATTCTATTCTATTCTATTCTATTCTATTCTATTCTATTCTATTCTATTCTATTCTATTCTATTCTATTCCATTCCATTCCATTCCATTCCATTCCATTCCATTCCATTCCATTCCACTCTACTCTACTCTACTCTATATATAATCTAGAATCTAGCCAAGAAAAGTTCAGGTCAGGTCAGGGGTGAAATCCAGCAGGTTCTGACAGGTTCTGGAGAACTGGTAGCAGAAATTTTCAGCAGTTCAGAGAACCGGTAGCTGAAATTTTGAGTAGTTCGGAGAACCAGCAAATACCACCTCTGGCTGGCCCCAGAGTGGGGTGGGAATGGAGATTTTGCACTATCCTTCCCCTGCCATGCCACTAAGCCATACCCACCAAGCCACACCATGCTACACCCACCAAGCCACGCCCACAAAACCGGTAGTAAAAAAACTTTGGATTTCCCCACTGGTTCAAGTGATCCTCAGCTTACAACCACAATTGAGACTAAAGTTTCTGCTGCTAATAGAGACACTTGTTAAGTTTTGCCCCCTTTTACAATGTTTCTTGAGCTGTTAAGTGAACCATTTTATTCTAAGTTGTTAAGTTAGTAACATGATTGTTAAGTGAATCTGGCTTCCCTGTTGCCTTTGCTTGTCGGAGGTTTGCAAAAGGGGATTCACATGATCCCAGGACACTGCAACCATCATAAATATGACCCAGTTGCCAAGCATCTAAATGTTGAACACATGATGTGGGGATGCAGCAATGGTCATAAGTACAGGTAGTCCTCGACTTACAACAGTCCATTTAGTGACCGTTCCATAGAATTCAAAATTAGCGTCAGCGTTCCAAGTAATAGCCCCATAGTAAGCAGAACTCCAAGCAAGACAGGTTCCTCAAAAAACAAAGTTTTATTGGAGATATCATATTGGCACAAACTGGGAAAAACCGACTCTGAAAGCTCCCACGGTTTTCACTTAATTTGAAAATGAAAGTTTCCCCCTTGTCCCAAACAATCAGTCACATTGTCCAATCAAGGTGCTGGCTGGTTACCTGGTTACTTCACCCCTCCTTCTTCCAGCCACCTGTTGGAATGTCCTTGATTCCCACAGGAAACTAAGGAGCCTGAGTGGCGTAGGAGGCTAATGCCTCCTACTAAGGCAGCATTTAATATCCAGCTGCCTGCAATTACTGCAAGTTCAATTCTCCCCAGGCTTAAGGTCGACTCAGCCTTCCATCCTTTCTAAGGTGGGTAAATTGAGGACCCAGTTTGTGGGGGCAATAAGATGACTTTGTATAAATATACAAAAGTATGAAGGCTATTGCTTAACACCTTGTAAGCCGCCCTGAGTCTCCGGAGAAGGGCGGCATATAAATCAAATTTTAAAAAAAACAAAAACCTATTTTCTTTTGGCTACAACCCCCCCTCCCCGCCCTCATTTAACTATGTTCTCCCTTATTATCCTTTCTTTGCATTCTTTGCATTCCAGCCAGGCTCACTTCAAAGTTGACAATTCGTTGAAGAAGGATCGTTTGTGGCAACACAAGGACTCTAAACCGATGACCCATTTAACTCCACCACCCAGCTCTTCCTGATCTTTTCCAACAAAAACCAGAACAGAACGGAAAAGCGACTCGGTTAAAACAAACTTCTTTCAACGCACATACATCCACATACTCAACCCCTATGAGTAATTTTATTTTATTTTATTTTATTTTTCACACAAGTCTCCGACTTTATCGATCATAAATCACCTTCCTCCAAAAGCTTCCCATAATGTCTGGATTGATCTGTTTGACTTCCCCACCCTCTCCTTTCCTCGCCGCTATAATTTTTATATCTCATTTTACCTCTGTAATTAAGACAGGTCTAGTAGGCATTTAAATTAGCCCGGCTTTCATCTCTATCGCACATTCATTTCAAAACTTTTATGAATATTTAATAGAGGTTTTATCATTCATGGTGATGTGATGAACAGCCTTTTTGGCCGTTAAGTCAATTGACAGAAAGGGAGGCGTGCAGCTGGGAGGCAGGAGAAGACGCAAAAGTCTCTTCAGGCAGAAATAATAACGATTCTATTTCTGTTCCTAGATTGATGATTACATAGTCACCTGTTTCCACATTAAACTTTGATGATAAATTACTCAGCAACTATAATATCAGAAGTTTTACTGGCCAGAACAAATTGCCAGTAATTGCTCGTGTGATCAAGGGAAGCTTCACTTACAGCCTTTTGTGTCCTCCCTGCGTTAGGAGATTAGTTGCAACTTTGCAAGAAGGCTGGGTTGCCCCACAGTCCTCCCTCCTGCCCTTTCTTTTGTTTTATTATTTTTTTTTTTTAAAAAAAAGACCCTCGGGCTCGGCCCACTTTAGGGGATGCTATAATGAAAGGTTTATCCTCGCCCAAAGAAATGTCTTCCCATACAGTCTTCTCCTTCTTCTCTCCTTCTCCTTCTCTCCTCCTTCTCCTCCTCCTTCTCCTTCACTCCTTCTCTCCTTCTCCTTCTCTTTCACTCCTTCTCTCCTTCTCCTTCTCTCCTTCACCTTCTCTCCTTCTCCTTCTCTCCTTTGCCTTCTCCTTCCCCTTCTCCTCCTTCTCCTTCTTCTGTTTCTCCTCCTGTTTCTCCTCTTCCTCCTGTATCTTCTCCCCATCCTCTTCTTCTTCTTCCTCCTCCTCTTCCTCCTCTCCCTCTCCCTCTCCTCCTCCTGCTGTTTCTCCTCCTTCTCTTCTTCCTGTTTCTTTTCCCCTCCTCTTCTTCGTCCTTCTCTCCCTTTCCTGCTCTTCTTGTTTCTCCTCCTCCTCCTCCTCCTCCTCCTCCTCCTCCCTTTCCACTGAGTGGCAGAGTTAAATGTTTCATCATATTAGAGTCCTTATGTTGCCACAAATAATACAATGGCTCTCCATATCCCTCTCCCCTCCTCCTCCTCTCCCCCCCCCCAACACTGACCAGCATGATAAATTATAATCCAGGTTCTTTGATGAAAAGGCCTGTGGTGGATTGATCTGGGATGATACGAAAACACAGAAACTGGTATTGCTAGCAACAACTTTGCCCAACACGTGTTTCTATTTCTGATTAATTTATTCATTACTTTCCTTTGCCACCCATGTTGCTGTGAGGTGATTCTTGCTATCTGAATTGGTGAGTTTAGCTAAAAATTCTTACCTATATGCCGATACCCAGAAAATGCCACGGAGATAGATTGTGTACTATCTCAATCTGGCTAATGAGGACCGATACGCTGTAGAATTTTAATATTTTCATCCATAACATCTGGAATTTGGGACAGAGATTTTATGCAATACGGTTGAACAATTGGAGTACGCTTACATTCAGTTGTGCACGCAAAGCATATTTCTAACACAAAAATATTTGGTTGATTTGTCTTGTTCCTTTCCCATAAGGGCATACAAATAACATAGAACAGGAATAACAAATAACACAGAACATAGAATAATCAAGCTGTAAGGGACTTTGGAGGTCTTCTGGTCCAACCTCCCGATCATGTAGGAGACCCTTTACCAATTCAGACAAGTGACCATCCAATCTTGAAAACCTGCAGTGATGGAGCACTCACAATACCTGGAAATAAAGCATTCCATGATTGATTGTTCTCACCGTCAACACCGAAGTTCTCCTTATTTCTAGAATACTCCTTTGTTCCCCTGAACTGAGCTGAGCTGGTGAATTTGTGTGCCTATATTTGTGCTGAAGTTTGACCTTTTAGGGATCTGGAGCCTAAATGAGCCACGGTGGCGCAGTGGTTAGAATGCAGTACTGCAGGCTACTTCTGCTGACTGCCGGCTGCCTGCAATTTGGCAGTTCGAATCTCACCAGGCTCAAGGTTGGACTCAGTCTTCCATCCTTCCGAGGTCAGTAAAATGAGGACCCAGATTGTTGGGAGCAATATGCTGACTCTGTAAACCTCTTAGAGAGGGCTGTAAAGCACTGTAAAGCGGTGTATAAGTCTAAGTGCTATTGCTATTGCTAAAGCATACAATGAATGGAGGAACTGGGTATGTTTGATCTAACCAAGGGAAGGATTAGGGGGTGATGTGACAGCAATCTTCCAATATACAAGGGGCTGCCACAAATATGAAGGGGCCAACCCAGTGGTGAAATCCAATTTTTTTTTTTACTACCGGTTCTGTGGACGTGGCTTGGTGGGCATGGCAAGGGAAGAATACTGCAAAATCTCCATTCCCACCCCATTCCAGGGGAACGATACCGCAAAATCCCCATTCCCTCCCACTCCTAGGCGAAGGATATTGCAAAATCTCCATTCCCACCCCACTCTGGGGCCAGCCAGAGGTGGTATTTGCCAGTTCTCGGACTACACAAAATTTCCGCTACCAGTTCTCCGAAATGCTCAAAATTTCCGCTACCAGTTCTCTAGAACCTGTCGGAACCTGCTGAATTTCACCCTTGGCCCAACCTATTCTCCAAAGCACCCGAAGGCAGGTCAAGAAGCAACAGATGGAAACTAATCAAGGAGAGAAGCAACCTGGAACTAAGGAGAAATTTCCTGACAACGAGAACAATTAATCAATGGAACGACTTGCCTCCAGAAGTTGTGATGGAGGTTTTCAAGAAGAGGTTGGACGGCTATTAGTCTGGAAAGATGTAGTGTCTCCTTCCTGAGCAGGGGGTTGGATTAGAAGTTCTCCAAGGTCTCGTCCAACTCTGTTATTCTGTGTTCTAACAATCTGTATTCTAACAAAAGCAGAGATGCAAGAACTGCTGCCCAGAAACCCAAACTGCCTTTCCATCGTTGGTGTGTAAGAGGCACAAGGTGCTCTCTCGCTTGGCAACTGTTCAGTTGCTTTTCCTCTCCTGACTGCTGGCTAGAATGTCTAATAGTCAGAAATGTTCTGCAAATGGAGCCCGCCTGGATTTCAGCACACTTAGTTCTTGAATAATTTAAATAATTTGATTCCCACAACGTGGAATTGATTCAAATAAGCAACTGTTTATAGCAAGGGGAAGGGGGTGGATGTGAAGAAATCCATTCAAAAAAATATTTCTCTCTCTCTCTCTCTCTCTCTCTCTCTCTCTCTCCCTCTCCCTCTCCCTCCCTCCCTCCCTCCCTCCCTCCCTCTCCCACTCTCTCTCATTCTCCGTCCCTCCCTCCCTCCCTCCCTCCCTTCCTTCCTTCCTTCCTTCCTTCCTTCCTTCCTTCCTTCCTTCCTTCCTTCCTTTCTTTCTCTCTTTCTTTCTTTCTTTCTTTCTTTCTTTCTCTCTCTCTCTCTCTCCCTCCCTCCCTCCCACCCTCCCTCTCCCACTCTCTCTCATTCTCCGTCCCTCCCTCCCTCCCTCCCTTCCTTCCTTCCTTCCTTCCTTCCTTCCTTCCTTCCTTCCTTTCTTTCTTTCTTTCTTTCCTTCTCTCTCTCTCTCTCTCTCTCTCTCCCTCCATACCTGTCTCCCTCCCTCTCCCTTTCTCTCTCCTTCTCTCCCATTCACCATAATTCATATTATGGAGAATTATGGATTCCATAAACTGGAGACCACAATTGAAGGAAGCCCTGTTTTCTGGGGCCATTCTCCATGAACTTCACAATTATGGAGAACCAACAATAACTCCTCTCTCTGGGCAATCAGCCTAGAAGAGCAGATTCGGTGAATTCATTTCTCATGTAAGGGACATTATAGTGCCTGTGCAGTTCTTGTCTCAAAGGTGCTTTTTCAAAAAGTAACCTAAAACATTGTTTTTCCTGGAAGACATTTCGTTTCTCATTCAAGAAGCTTCTTCAGTTCTGACAGTTTTTCAGTTCTTCAAGGAATATAAAATCCTTCCATTCCCCACCATCCAGTCAGAGCTGAAGAAGCTTAGAATACAAGAGTTGGAAGGGACCTTGGAGGTCTTCTAGTCCAGCCCCCTGCTTAGGCAGGAAACCCTACACCACTTCAGACAAATGGTTATCCAACAGCTTCTTAAAAACTCCCAGTGTTGGAGCATTCACAACTTCTAGAGACAAGTAGTTCCACTGATTAATGGTTCCAACTGTCAGGAAATTTCTCCTTAGTTCTAAGTTGCTTCTCTTCTTGATTAGTTTCCACCCATTGCTTCTAGGATGAGAAGTGAAACGTCCTCAAAGAAAAACAACGAAGTCCAGTTGCCTCTTGAAAAAAGCACTTTTGGAACAAATATGACCTGAATGATTGAGAATCTCCATTGTTAAGGATATTGTTGTTGTGTTACCAACCAGCAGAGCGTAGAGCACAGAGAAACATTGCTGAGAGCAATGAATAAGAGATGTGCAAACTGGTTTATCAAAAGTTTACTTTATAGTGAAAAAACAATCTCATAGTCTTTAAATCAATCCAAGTCTTTGCCAGTTAAATCAGTCCAGTGATACAGATATCTTCTTACCACACAAACAGTAGTTGGTTAGAATAACAAACTCACTCTGGTTCACAAACCACAATGGTAGCAGATCCATCCAACCAATGATAGCACAATGATAGCAACTCCACACACTATGGTAGCTTATCATCAACTGAATACGTTACAGTATCTTTCTTAAATATGTTCACAACTAATTACAGCATGACTCAGCATTACAATGAATCAGCAGGAAAACTTTAAAGTCACACAATACATATTCATATTAAAGTCACAGAACATACATATTGCCTGGACAACTTGTTAGGCTCAAACCATATCCTAACATCCATCGACTTTCAGTTCTTCAGTTCTCCATAGACATTTAATCATACCTTGGCTAAAAAAAAAAAAGTATGCAGAACATTCTTTCTTCTTCTTCCATATGTATATGTGTGTGTGTGTGTGTGTGTGTGTGTGTGTGTGTGTGTGTGTGTGTGTATTGGTCTGGCACCATTAACAACTATGTTAACTCTGTGTGACAGCTGATTAATTTTGGTTTAAGGTTATGAATACAAAACAAAATACGCTCCTCGGTAACGTGAATTTTAATGATGTCACAGCCCTAGTAAAAGATGAGGAAGATAATTTAATTTGCTTTCTCGGAAAGGTCAGCACTCCTGAGTTGAAATTTCCCCTTAGGGTATCACTGCCCCCTTCCAATTCCTTTCTGCAAGCAGTTATATTTAAAGCCAAGCCTACTCATTCTTTTACTTATTATCAAGCGAAGGTAGATGAGCCGGGAAACAGAATGAAAATAGGAGGAGAAAAAAAGGACATTGTAAAGGACAACCTACTTAAGGAAACAATTTTAACAGATTAACAGAGTTGGAGGAGACCTTGTAGGTCATCTAGTCCAACCCCCACACCCAAACAGGAGACCTTACACATATTTCTGACAGATGGCAGTTCCAGTCTCTTCTTGAAAGCTTCCTGCGATGATGCTCCCACTTCAAACTACTGGGTTTCCATCTGATATTTACCTTGCTCTGCAGGACCTAAGATGGCTGTTCCCTTGTGGTGTGGAATTATGCATTTTATTTATTTATTTGTATAGCACCTTTATTATTTTTACAAACCAGTCAAGGGTGGAGGACACGTCCTCCTATTTTCCCCACAATCACAACCTTGTGAAGTGAGTTGGGCTGAGGGACTGGATCAAGATCAACCAACTGGCTTTCCTGGTTAAGGCAGGACTAGAATTTATTTATTTATATTTATATTTATATTTATATTTATATTTATATTTATATTTATATTTATATAATTATATTTTTTATGTTTATGTTTGTTTATGTTTTTTATTTTTATTTTTATTTTTATGTTTTTTTATTTTTATTTTTATTTATTATATTTATATTTATTATATTTATATTTGTTTATTATTTATGTTTATATTTTTATGTTTATGTTTATGTTTATGTTTTTATGTTTATTTTTATGTTTATGTTTTTATGTTTATGTTTATTTTTATGTTTTTTATTTTTATGTTTTTTATTTTTATGTTTATTTATTATATTTATATTTATATTTATTATATTTATATTTATATTTATATTTATATAATTATATTTTTTATGTTTATGTTTATGTTTGTTTATGTTTTTTATTTTTATTTTTATGTTTTTTATTTTTATTTTTATTTATTATATTTATATTTATTATATTTATATTTGTTTATTATTTATGTTTATATTTTTATGTTTATGTTTATGTTTATGTTTTTATGTTTATGTTTATGTTTATGTTTATGTTTTTTATTTTTATGTTTATGTTTATGTTTATTTATTATATTTATATTTATGTTTATGTTTATTATTTATGTTTATATTTTTTATGTTTATGTTTATGTTTTTTATTTTTATGTTTATTTTTATTTTTATTTTTTATATTTATATTTATATTTATATTGAAATTTGTCAAACAAAAACAAGAACAAGAATAAGAGAATAAAAATACAATGACAGGGACGAGAGGCATGTTAGTGCACTGATATGCACGCCCCCCTCTACCAACCACTTAAGTAGGAAGTAAGATTCACGGAAGTCAATTTGTGACTGAAACTGTGAAAATTTGTAGCTGAGACTGAGAATATGTAGCTGAGAATCAGGTAGGCCATTCCAGACTTTGACCACTCTATTACAGAAATCATATTTTTTTACAGTCAACTTTAGAACGATTTACATTGAGTTCAAAACGGTTGTTCGCGCACGTATTATTGCGATTAAAACAGAAAATGTCATTTACAGGTAAAACATTACTACATATAATTCTGTATACAATACCTAGGTCTGAATGCAAGCGACGCAGTTCCAAGTTATCTAGACCGAGAATTTCAAGCCTAGTAGCATAGGGAATTCTATTGTGTACAGAATAGTGCAAGACTTTTTTCGTGAAGTACTTCTGAACCCTCTCAATTGCACTGATGTCAGATATATGGTGGGGGCTCCAAAGAGTTGAACAATACCCCGTTTCCCTGAAGATAAGACATCCCCTGATAATAAGCCCAATTGGGTTTTGAGTGCATGTGCTAAAATAAGCCCTCCCCCAAAATATTTAAACACATGTGCAGCCGGTCTCCGCCATTTCCTCTGGTTAGGGTGAGGGAGACAGAGCTGGACATCAAGTAAGACGGCAAGAGGAGCCCCGTCTTGCTCCACGCACCCCAAAATAATAAGACCTCCCCGAAAATAAGGCCAAGCACTTATTTTGGGGTTAAAAAAAAATATAAGACAGGGTCTTATTTTCGGGAAAACACGGCACTCTAAATGGTCTCCTGGTGATTAGCCCAAAGCACCCAGCTAACTTTCATGCTTAAAGCGGGACTAGAATTCACCATTATCTGGTGATCGGCCCAAAGTCACCCAGCTGGTTTTCATGCCTATGGCGGGAGTAGAATTCATAGTTTCCTGGTGATCAGCCCAAAGTTACCCAGCCAGCTTTCTGGAACTCTATAGGAACTACACTATAGAATCACCACACTATAGAAAAGAGGTTGAGACTCTAGAAAAAGTGTAGAAAAGAGCTACCAAAATGATGATGATGATGATGATGATGATTAGTCATATTTCTATGCCGCCCACTCTCCGAGGACTCTGGGTGACTTACACCAAAGACAATATACTAAATAGCATATTGCCCCCTAACAATCTGGGTCCTCATTTTACCCACCTCGGAAGGATGGAAGTCAACCTTGAGCCGGTGAGATTTGATCTGCTGATCTGCTGAACTAGCAGTCAGCTGAAGTAGTTGCAGTACAGCACTCTAACCACTGCGCCACCTCGGCTCATTAGGGGCCTGGAGGCTAAAACATACAATGAACAGTTGCAGGAACTGGGCATGGCTAGTCTAGTGAAGAGAAGGACCAGGGGAGACAGGATAGCAGCCTTCCAATATTTGAGGGGCTGCCACAGGGAGAATGGGGTCAAGGTATTTTCCAAAGCACCTGTTGCCTCCTGAAAAAAGCACCTTTGAGACATCCCTAGCAATATTTGATCCCATGTTGATTAAGGAGTGATATAGTCACCTTAAACCAGCTTCAGGCGCAAACATGCAAAAGTCTTGTGCATTATTTATTGCATGAACAAGAGGCGTAAATCTTGACCAGGAGTAGGTTCTACTTATCTTTACTACTGGTTCGCATCACGCCTGCTCTTCTGCACATGCACAGATCACCTATGATGACGTTCGGGTCAGTGGGCAGAGCCTCCCACCAGTTTTACTACTGGTTCTTGCGAACCGGTCCGAACCAGGGGCAACCCACCCCTGATCTTGATGTATTTCTGAAACTCTTTCAGACAATGGGTGGGAAGAAATATATTTGGTTCGTATCACAATAGCTGTCGGGCCTGGAAGGCATCTTTTGCATTGGATCTTCAGGCCTGCCACATTTAGTGCTGTGGGAAACTGGGAGGAGGGGTTGTATGGAGCAGGGGAGATATATAGCCATAATAACATTCCTTTCTCTGAGAGTCAAGGACATCTTGCCCTGCACCTGGAGAGGTGAGACTGGGAGGCATCTCCAATTGTGATGGCGCTTTGATTGGGATGAACATGTGGGTGCTGGGCAGGGACTTGGACTTTCCTTTGGGTGGGGAAAACCTGGAAGCTTTCAGATTCGGGTTTTCCCGGATGTGCCAATATGACATCTCTAATAAAATGGAACTTTGAGGAACTTCTAGCCTCAGAGTCTTTTTTCATTGCGGGTATTACTTGGAACCCTGACAATGGCTGGCTGTACTCACAACATGTCGAACTAAGTCAGGAGACAACCTACCCAGGCATATTTATTGAGATAGCATGCTAGCAAATGCTAACAGTAACTATGGTTCATCACGGAGTCAGCCAGATGTTTAAACTGAATTTGGCATTTTTGTCCACCTGTTGAGTTCTTCCCAAGAAACTTGGTATGGGCAGACATTGATATCTGAGGATGTTAAATCTTTGTGGGGAGATGTAAGCTGTTCCAAATAAAGCTGCCTTTTGCAATTGATTGAGGGGAATATTGTCAATGCCGATGGTGTTCAAATGGTGCTCCAGTTGTTTTGTGGTTGCACCCAAGAAGCTTATCCATCACTGAATGTCTTTAAGAAGAGTCTAGACAGTCATTTATCTAAATTGGTATAGGTCCGTGATGACAGACCTATGGCACGCGTGCCACAGATGGCACGTGTAGCCATATTAGTGGGCACACAAGCTCAGCTCCGGCACACATGCACGTGCCAGCTAGCTGATTTTCAGGCCTCCTGGGCCCACCAGAAGTAGGGAAACAGGCTGTTTCCTGCCTCAGGGGGGCCTGGGGGGGGTAGGGGGTAGGGAAGGCCTGTTTTCCTTTCTCACCTGGCTCCAGGGCTTCTCTATGAGTCTGGAGAGGGCGAAAACGGTCTTCCCCACTACCCCGGAGGCCCTTGGAGACCAGAAACGGCCCATTTCCCAACTTCCAGGGACAGCAAAAAAGTCACTTCCTGTCCAACCGGAAGTTGGGAAACAGGTCATTTCTGGCCTCCTGAGAGCCTCCAGGAGGATGGGGAAGGCTGTTTTAGCCCTCCCCAGAATCATAGAGAGGGTCTGGAGCCAGGTTAGAGAGAAAAATGGGCCTACCAGGCCATTGTGTGCCAAAAGCGTGGGGGGTTACGCATGCATGTGCGGGGCAGGGTGCATAGAATTATGAGTGTGGCCACGCACACGCACAAGCACTCCGCCCCGCCCTCCTGGGACGCAATAGCAAAAAGGTTAGCCATCACTGGTATAGGTTATCCTGCTAGAGCAGGGGGCTGGACTAGGAGACCTCCAAGGTCCCTTCTGGCTTATTCTATTCTATATAACCTATATATTGTTGATATCTTTGCTTTCTTCTGCCACACTCGTTCTATCACTATTTGAGGATCTTTATATTTTGTGATTTTCTCCAGCTAGTTCTCTTCTCTACCACTATCTCCAATTATTATGATGGATTATATTATTGTAAGGATTAAAGTATTGCAGAGACCCAGAAAATTGCTAAAAAATGTAGCCCACAAGACCGAATGCACAGCTCCAAAAGAATCATAAAGAAACTCCCAGCATAGGGAGGACGTGAGTTCCATCACACATCTGGGGCCCGAGGCTCTGATACAATATTTGGCCTTCAGTGCTTTCCTGAAGGCCAGAAGCATAGGAGCCAAACAAATCTTAAAATGTCTCAATGTTTTAAATTGTCTTCCTTTCCTTTCCTTTCCTTTCCTTTCCTTTCCTTTCCTTTCCTTTCCTTTCCTTTCCTTTCCTTTCCTCCTTTCCTTTCCTTTCCTTTCCTTTCCTTTCTTTCCTTTCCTTTCCTTTCCTTTCCTTTCCTTTCCTTTCCTTTCCCCCTTTAGCTTCTCTTCTCTTCTCTTCTCTCCTCTCCTCTCCTCTCCTCTCCTCTCCTCTCCTCTCCTCTCCCCTCCTTTCTTTTCCTTTTTCCCCTTCTCCTTCCTCCTCCTCTTCCTCCCTCCCTCCCTCAATTCCTTCCTTCCTTCCTTCCTTCCTTCCTTCCTTCCTTCCTTCCTTCCTTCCCCTCTCTCCCACCCTCCCTCATTTCTTCCTCCCTCCCTCAATTCCTTCTTTCCTCCCTCCCTCCCTCCCTCCCTCCCTCCCCTCCCTTCCCTTCCCTTCCCTTCCCTCCCCTCCCCTCCCCTCCCCTCCCTTCCCTTCCCTTCCCTGATGATGTTACCTGCTTTAGTAGTGAAACATTTGCAAGAACACAACCATGCTCAGAGAACACCAAGAACCACACAGTCATTGTCGCCCTTCTCCTCCTCCTCCTCCTCCTCCCATTCCTTCCAAGTTTTTGTGGGCATTTCTGTGCAATATAAACTATCACCCAACATGCAGAACAGGCATATACAGTACTTTTATGTAGACATTTAAGCAGTGAATTTTCTCACAGACCCCTTGCTGAAGTGCACGTGCTCAACCTTTTCAAAACTACGGACGTATGAATAGGGTACACTTCTAGCAAATCCAGATGGCAAAGGTAGATAGTTATTTTATTCCCAGCAGTTTCCCAATTCTGCTGCTCTTTGGGGGAGAAGGTGACAGTCCCTGAAGCCTCCCTGTTCACAAAGATAGACCTGCAGTTGCGTGCTAAGATTGCGGGGTCTTTATTTAGCACCTGCGTGCTAAATTTGCTTCCCCGCCATCTGTGAAATCGCTCAGGCAATTCTCCACTCATCCCAAATTTGCTTTCAAAAAAAAAAAAAAAAAAACAAAGGAGAGAAACGCACAGGTTGCTCTGGACAAGATAATCGCAGCCTCCTGTACAGGAAAAAGAAAAAAAAAAAAACCAGAAGTGGCTTTTCAGTCTGCCTTCTTACCGCCTGCCGAGAAAGAAATGAAAGGCTGCCAGGCACGGCGGAAGCCCGCAGCATCGTTACCTCCGTCCCTAAAAGCAAAGGAAGAGAAGTGGGGGGAAGGAGAGGAGAAGGAGCAAGGTGGAGGAGGTGCAAACCTGAACCGAGAAGGGATTTAATTGAATCAGTTTTAATTCTTAGCAATTACCCCCAACCCGCCTAGTGAAATGCCAACTCTCAGCAGGAGTCTGGCAAATAAATAAATAATAATAATAATAATAAAAACTTGCCTAGCTAACTTTTGAGTTCCCGGAGGACTTGTCTGGATGCAGGAAGGGCTGCGGTGATGAAAGACACAAAAGAGGGGAGATCTCTGCCTGCACGGTGTGTCCAGGGTGAAAGAATAGAAGAAGCTTCTGCAGAAAAAGAAAAAAAAAGAGAGAGGAGGGGGGAAGAGGAGATAAACAGATTTAACAGGTTAACAGAGTTGGAAGGGACCTTGTAGGTCATCTAGTCCAACCCCCTGCCCAAGCAGGAGACCCTATCCCATTTCTGACAGAGGGCAGCCCAGTCTCTTCTTGAAAGCTTCCTTTAACAGATCTTTAAGAGATTATCAGAGTTGGAAGGGGCCTTATAGGTCATCTAGTCCAGCCCCCCTACACCATTTCTGACAGATGGCAGTCCAGTCTCTTCTTGAAAGCTTCCAGTGATGAAGCCCCCAACAACTTCCAAAGGCAACTTCTGTTCCATGGGTTGATTGCTCTTACTGTCAGAAAAATTATCCTTATTTCTAGGTTGAATCTCTCTTTGGTCAGTTTCCATCCATTGTTCCTTGTCTGGCCTTCAGGTGCTTTGGAGAATAGCTTGACCCCCTCCTCTCTGTGGCAGCCCCTCAAATATTGGAAGACTGCTATCCTGTCTCTGCTGGTCCTGCTCTTCCCTAGGCTAGCCATGCCCAGTTCCTGCAACCGTTCTTCGTATGTTTTAGCCTCCAGTCCCCTCATCATCTTTGTTGCTCTTCTCTGCACTTTTTTAAGAGTCTCAACATCTTTTTATACTGTGGTGGCCATGACTGGATGCAGTATTCTAGGTGTGGCCTTACTAAGGCTTTGTAGAGTGGTATTAGTACCTCCCTTGATCTTGATTGTATCCCTCTGTTAATACAATTTAGGATTGCATTGGCTTTTTTTGGCATTAGCTCTGAAAGGTTCAGATGCTTGCAAAAAAAAGAGCTTGGGGATTTTGCCGTGTCTATCTGTGGTCTCTGGAGTTCCGTTTAGCAAAAGGAGCTGCCATGCTGTGGGCCGATTTCATTAATCCTGGTAGGGATAGTTGGATCAGGGAAAATCCAGCCTCTACCAGGGTCGTAGGATTTTATGTGTTATTCTCTTCCACGGTCCTTTTTGTTTTTCTTTATGCCATAAAAAAAAAAAAAAAGTTGAGACAATTTCCCTTCTTGGTTGTTGGGAGATTTGCCTGAGATACGGAGCTTCCTAAATCATTGTTATATTATTATATTATTGTTGGGCTGGTTTAATGTCAACAGTCCGACTAGCAAACTCAAAAGAAGTAGACCTTCTGAGGAATGCAGTGAGCCATGTGCAGATCTGTACATTGGGGAAACAAAACAACCATTTCAAAAATGCATGGCACAACATAGGTGAACAAACACATCAGGACTAGATTCAGCAGTCTATCTGCGTTTAAAAGACATAGGCCACTCTTTTGAAGTGAGCAAAGTCCACATTATGGACAGAGAGGACCACTGGTTTGACAGAAGGATCAAAGAGGCCATTTATGTCAAAATTGAACCTCTCTCAACAGAGGGGGAGGGATACAACATCATCTATCTCCAATCTACAACACGGTCCTTTCAACAGTTCCAAGAAGGCTCCACACCTATTTGCACCACTCAGGTAACCCTGATGACACAGACAAACCTCCAGGTGACCTTAACAACCTGCTAAAATAATGCAAATGACCAGCTGTCTGCAAAGAGTATAAATCCTTCCATTCCCCTTCATCCTGTCAGAGTTGAAGAAGCTTCTTTGATGAGAAGCGAAACGTCTTCAAAGAAAAACCAGAAAGTCCACTTGCCTTTTGAAAAAAAGTACCTTTGGGATAACCATTATCTGGATGACTGAGAATCTCCATAGACATTCCCAAAAGCAAAACTTTATTGGATACATCATTTCGGTACTGAAGAATCAAAACCAGAGCTCTGTTTTTCTCGCACAACGTTTGCATGGTTAAACAATAGCTTCCCTTTCTCCCCACCCATGGATGTTCATGTGGCCCGATTATGAATCGTCCTTTTGTTTTGAGAACAGTTCATTTATTTGTCAGACACCTGCGACAGTGACCTTGGTGGGTTCTTGGTTCCCACAGTCTTTGGAGCATCTGCATTCCATCTCATCCTTCTCTCTCCCCTCCCAGTTCTTTGGCAAGCTGAATAGCGATAAGACTCAAAAGATTCAAAAGGGGTTCAATCTTGACATTTAGGGAAGGAAGACCCTCTACTCCATTTTTGGAGCAAAATATTACTTTTACTAAAATCAAGTAGTTACAGCGTAAGCAAAGCAGGATCTGAATATTCCTGCACAAAGCCAGCAGTTTTCAAGTGGTTACAGCATAATGTAAGCAAAGCTGGACCTGAATATTCCTACACAAAGCCAACAGTTTTCCCATATCTCTAGCGCTCTCACCCTTCAACAGTTCTTCAATATTTGTTTTCGATGTTTTGGAAACTGCTTTGATAATTGGCGTCTTTGGGGGAGTTTCACCGTCCGTTCTTACAGCTCCGTCCTTGATCAGCTGGTTTGTTCCGATATGATAGCTTACACAATGGTTGCAGGATTTGGATATAGCCAGTCACCAGAAAAGAAGGACTAGGGATGACATGATAGCAGTATTTGAAGGGCTGCCACAAAAAAGAGGGGAGATCTATTTATTTTCCAAAGCACCAGAAGCAGAAGAAGAAGCAAAGGATGGGAACTAATCAAGGAGAGAAGCAACCTGGAACTAAGGAGAAGCTTCCTTACAGTGAGAACAATTAACCAATGGAACGACTTGCCTTCAGAAGTTGTAAGTGCTCCATCACTGAAGGTTTTCAAGAAGAGACTGGACAGCCATTTGTCTGAAATGGCATAGGACCTCCTGCTTAACCAGGGTGTTGGACTAAAAGATCTCCAAAGTCCTTTCCAGCTCTTTTACGAATTGAATATTGCTTTAAGTTTATGATTGATCCCAAAGAACCAAAGTTAACTTGCCTCCAGAAGTTGTAAATGCTCCAACACTGGAAGTTTTTAAAAAAGAGATTGGACAACCGTTTATCTGAAATGGTAGATGGTCTCCTGCCTAAGCTTGGGGGTTGGACTAGAAGACCTCCAAGGTCCCTTCCAACTCTGTTATTCTGTTGTGTTCTTTGATGGGGAGGAGGGAGGGAGGGAGGGAGGGAGAGAAAGAGAGAATCAGAAAATAATGTTCTGAATTAGTCCCACAGACAAAGAAATCCTTTTAAACCATAAGCATATTGTGCTAATTATTCTTGTGTAGAAAAGAAGATTAAAAAATTAGAACGCTTGAACGGATCCAGAATGTTCCAGCGTCTGAAGAAAATGAGTGAATGTGTTTCAGAATAGAAAGTAGTTTACGCCTTTGTTTCTTTCATTTGGCATTTCCCACTCTAACCCTTTCTTATACCCAGGATAAGGATAGCCGGCTGGGATAAACTCGGAAGATTATTTCTAGCTGGACAAGGCAGCCACTGAACTGGAAGGAGAATGTTATTGTCCTAAAGAGTCTACAACCTGGAGGTTGCCTTTCATAAAACCCAGATCAAGAGATGGTGTGCCACTTCCAATCCTGATGTTTGAGTACATTTGTCAAGTACTCTGAAGATACTTGAGCTTTGTGGAGTGGACCAATTCCATCTTTCCTGTTCTCTCCTCCTTTATGTGCCGTCCTTTGTTCTCTCAGGGCTGGATGGTCCTTGCAGATGATACATTTCCCAATAATGACATCATCAGTGCTAATGGATCAGGGGGTTTGCTCCTTGTTTATACACAGTAGCTTGTTATTGAATACAAACAGAAAAGAAATCCACTCTCTTCTGGCACTGATGAAGTTACCTAGTTGGGTCATGAAATATCTGCAAGGAAACCGTCAAGTTCAGCATGCACCAAGGATGCCACAGTTCAACACTGAGCTACAAATATTATTTTCTATTGGTAGCTCCATCCATCCATCCATCCATCCATCCATCCATCCATCCATCCATCCACCTACCAACTTCCTATCTCTCTACCTACCTACCTACATCTCTCTCTCTCTAATCTCTCTCTCTCTCACTATCTATGTCTGTCTGTCTGTCTACCCACCTACCTACATACCTGCCTCTCTACTCATTTACTTACCTCTACCTCTCTCTCTTTCCTATCTGTCCATCCATCCATCCATCCATCCATCATCTCTCTCTCTCTAATCAATCTATCTGTCTATCTGTCTGTCTGTCTGTCTGTCTGTCTATCTATCTATCTATCTATCTATCTATCTATCTATCTATCTATCTATCTATCTATCTATCTATCTACCTACCTACCTACCTACCTACCTACCTACCTACTTACCTATCCATCTATCCATCTATCCATCCATCCATCCATCCATCCATCCATCCATCCATCATCTCTCTCTCTCTAATCAATCTATCTGTCTATCTGTCTGTCTGTCTGTCTGTCTGTCTGTCTATCTATCTATCTATCTATCTATCTATCTATCTATCTATCTACCTACCTACCTACCTACCTACCTACCTACCTACCTACCTACTTACCTATCCATCTATCCATCTATCCATCCATCCATCCATCCATCCATCCATCCATCCATATCTCTGCCTGCCTGCCTATCTATCTACCTATCTATCTATCTATCTATCTATCTATCTATCTATCTATCTATCTATCCATCCACCTACCTACCTACCCACTTCCTATCTCTCTACCTACCTACCTACATCTCCCGCTCTCTAATCTCTCTCTCTCTCACTATCTATGTCTGTCTGTCTGTCTGTTTACCTACCTACCTACATACCTGCCTCTCTACTCATTTACCTACCTCTACCTCTCTCTCTTTCCTATCTGTCCATCCATCCATCCATCCATCCATCCATCCATCCATCCATCCATCCATCCATCCATCATCTCTCTCTCTAATCAATCTATCTATCTGTCTGTCTGTCTATCTATCTATCTATCTATCTATCTATCTATCTATCTATCTATCTATCTATCTATCTATCTATCCATCTATCCATCTATCCATCTATCCATCTATCCATCTATCCATCTATCCATCCATCCATCCATCCATCCATCCATCCATCCATCCATCCATCCATCCATCCATCCATCCATCCATCCATCCATCCATATCTCTGCCTGCCTGCCTGCCTGCCTGCCTGCCTGCCTGCCTATCTATCTATCTATCTATCTATCTATCTATCTATCTATCTATCTATCTATCTATCTATCTATCTATCCATCCACCTACCTACCTACCTACCTACCTATTTCTCTACTCATTTACCTACCTCTACCTCACTCACCATCCATCTATCATCTCTCTCTCTCTCTGTCTATCTATCTATCATCCACCTATCCACCTAGCTACTTACCTACCTACCTACCCACCCCTCTCTCTTCAAGGGAGTAAACAACAGACATTTCAAATTGTTAACTCCGTTCAGAAGCGTGCTCAATGTGATTATTCAGCCCAGTTCCTTAATCCATATCAGAACATCTATTTAATTCAAATATTTATTCCATTTGCCTTCAAACCAAAATTTTTGCCTTCAAACCAAAATTTAGAACTGACGCTGCACGGCATAATGGGGTGATTCAGGCCAGAAGAGAGACAAATCCTGTACTATTGTGGTTGTTTATTATTATTTTCGATTTGTTTCAGTTATGGAGGGGGGGGGGAAATGAATGTGACTAACTTTTTATTATGATTTTCCCCAAATAGAAACTCACGTATCCTTGTTGCAGTTATGAAAGCCTGTCTAGATCTCATTTATGGATCAAATTATCTCTTTTAAAGGTCCTAATTGGAGAATACATTGTCAAAGAAGATGTGATGGAAGCTTATTCCCTCTGGCTTTTGACTAGACATAGTGATGTGTCCATCTAGAGACCAAGTTGTGGACATCTTTAGATATTTATATTCATGTGAACCTGGCAATCTTTCTCTCTGGCTCAATCAAACCCCTATACCGAGTTTGTTGTAGTGGTTACATCTTGAGTCTAGAAACCGTGAGTTTAAGATCCGTCTCATACATGAAACTCAGCTGGTTGACTTTGGACCAATCACCAGGAGACAGGGAATTCTAGTCCCGCCTTAGGCATGAAAACCAGCTGAGAGACTTTGGACCAATCATCAGGACATGGTGAGTTCTAGTCCCGCCTTAGGCATGAAAGCTGGCTGGTTGACTTTGGACCAATCATCAGGAGACAAGGAGTTCTAGTCCCGCCTTAGGCATGAAAGCTGGCTGGTTGACTTTGGACCAATCATCAGGAGACAAGGAGTTCTAGTCCCGCCTTAGGCATGAAAGCCAGCTGAGAGACTTTGGCCCAATCATCAGGACATGATGAGTTCTAGTTCCGCCTTAGGCATGAAAGCTGGCTGGTTGACAGGAGTTCTAGTTCCGCCTTAGGCATGAAAGCTGGCTGGTTGACTTTGGACCAATCATCAGGAGACAAGGAGTTCTAGTTCCGCCTTAGGCATGAAAGCTGGCTGGTTGACTTTGGACCAATCATCAGGAGACAGGGAGTTCTAGTCCCGCCTTAGGCATGAAAGCCAGCTGAGAGACTTTGGCCCAATCATCAGGACATGATGAGTTCTAGTCCCGCCTTAGGCATGAAAGCTGGCTGGTTGACTTTGGACCAATCATCAGGAGACAAGGAGTTCTAGTCCCGCCTTAGGCATGAAAGCTGGCTGGTTGACTTTGGACCAATCATCAGGAGACAAGGAGTTCTAGTCCCGCCTTAGGCATGAAAGCCAGCTGAGAGACTTTGGCCCAATCATCAGGACATGATGAGTTCTAGTTCCGCCTTAGGCATGAAAGCTGGCTGGTTGACTTTGGACCAATCATCAGGAGACAAGGAGTTCTAGTCCCGCTTTAGGCATGAAAGCCAGCTGAGAGACTTTGGCCCAATCATCAGGACATGATGAGTTCTAGTCCCGCCTTAGGCATGAAAGCCAGCTGAGAGACTTTGGCCCAATCATCAGGACATGATGAGTTCTAGTCCCGCCTTAGGCATGAAAGCCAGCTGAGAGACTTTGGCCCAATCATCAGGACATGATGAGTTCTAGTCCCGCCTTAGGCATGAAACTCAGCTGGTTGACTTTGGACCAATCACCAGGAGACAAGGAGTTCTAGTCCTGCCTTAGGCACGAAAG
The DNA here is from genome assembly GCA_037215915.1 of Pantherophis vulpinus. Taxonomy (NCBI): domain Eukaryota; kingdom Metazoa; phylum Chordata; class Lepidosauria; order Squamata; family Colubridae; genus Pantherophis; species Pantherophis vulpinus. The sequence goes on along the minus strand of JAXLNS010000002.1, from coordinate 5,177,972 downwards.
CTGGCTGGTTGACTTTGGACCAATCATCAGGAGACAAGGAGTTCTAGTCCCGCTTTAGGCATGAAAGCCAGCTGAGAGACTTTGGCCCAATCATCAGGACATGATGAGTTCTAGTCCCGCCTTAGGCATGAAAGCCAGCTGAGAGACTTTGGCCCAATCATCAGGACATGATGAGTTCTAGTCCCGCCTTAGGCATGAAAGCCAGCTGAGAGACTTTGGCCCAATCATCAGGACATGATGAGTTCTAGTCCCGCCTTAGGCATGAAACTCAGCTGGTTGACTTTGGACCAATCACCAGGAGACAAGGAGTTCTAGTCCTGCCTTAGGCATGAAAGCCAGCTGAGAGACTTTGGCCCAATCATCAGGACATGGTGAATTCTAGTCCCGCCTTAGGCATGAAAGCTGGCTGGTTGACTTTGGGCTAGTCATGGTCTCTCAGCCCGACCCATCTCACAGCATTGTTGTTGTGGGGAAAATAAGAGGAGGAAGGAGTGTTGGATATGTTTATTTATTGGTTCGATTTATATGCCGCCCTTCTCCGGAGACTCAGGGCAGCTTACAATGTGTTAAGCAATAGCCTTCATACTTTTGTATATACCTGCTTAGTAGGGCTTTTGGGCCCCCCAAAGCGGTGTTCTTTTTTATACAAAGTCAGTTTATTGCCCCCACAATCTGGGTCCTCATTTTACCTACCTCGAAAGGATGGAAGGCTGAGTCAACCTTGAGCCTGGTGAGATTTGAACTTGCAGTAATTGCAGGCAGCTGGTGTTACTTAACAGGGCTTTAGTCTGCTGCGCCACCAAGGCTCCTCACATGTTCACTGTTTTGAGTTATTTCTATAAATAATAAAGGTAAGATAAAAATAATTGGCTGGCTGGCTGGCTGGCTAGCTGGCTGGCTGAATGAGTGAGTGAGTGAGTGAATGAATGAATGAATGAATGAATGAATGAATGAATGAATGAATGAATGAATGAATGAATGAATACAAACATACATGCATAACCCACAGCTTCCTACTCTATTTGGTGAGTTTAGTATCTAAGCACGTTTCCACAATTTCCCTGGCTTAGCTCCAATGTTGGATCTTAACAGAATAACAGAGTTGCAAGGGACCTTTGGAGGTCTTCTAGTCCAACCCCCTGCTCAAGCTGAAGATTTATCAGTATCTTTTTGATGTTCAACTTGTTTACAGATATATCAAACGTGGATCTGCGTGCCACTAAAAATCAGGGGTGAAATGGCCAACGGAGGCATACAGATGTAAGTAAGAGAAAGAACAGTGGTGAAATATAAGTAGTCTTGACCAGTGATGAGTTGCTATTGGTTATACCCGGTTCGGGAGAGCCGGTAGTGAAAATCTTGATGTGAGAGCGAACCGGTTTGCTCTGACCATCAGCTGAGCCTTCTTGCCCATCCCCGCGTTATACCTACCTTTATTCCTTCATTTTTAGCCCAGCTGAAAGGCACGGCAGAGTGGATTGCCATGCCTCAGCTGTTGTTGTGGCCCCGCCCTCTGAGCCTATCTCATCGGAGGAAGAAAGCTCCGAACATGAGGGAGAGGAGTCAGCCAGGCCTCCCTCTCCAGGCCCCTCCCCTCTGGCACTGTCTCAGGTGCCGGCCGAGGGAGAGGAGATTAGCCAGGAGCCAGGTGTCTCGGATGAGAGCGAGGAAGGAGAGCCATCGTTCCTGGATGCACGCCAACGAAGGCGTGATAAACGGTTGCAGCAGTTAAGGAGGCATGCTAGGGATTAGAACTGAGTCACTGGACCACACCCCAGAGACTATATAAGAGAGGGTGGTGGCTGGTAAAACTCCGTGACGAACAAAAACTAACTCTGGCTAGTCACTTGAACAACTTCTGAAGCTGCCGAAAGGAATATTGTTTTGCTGGACTATTTGCAATGCGTATGTAATTTTATGTTATCTGTTGCAGTAAAAGTTCTTGGCAGACGGTGCTTATATTGTTGCCAAGTTTGAGATAACGACCTGTGTGCGTGCCAAGTACTTTCTTAACCCTCGGCTGGCTGTGTTTGTGTGTGTGTGGAGACGGGGACAGATCAGCTGTTTCGAAATTCAATGCACTTCGCAAAGCGCAAGTTTGGCGTGTGTGCGAGCAAAGCGAGTTTGCGTGCGCCAATTGTGTGCCAATAGTGCGCAAAGCTCGTGCACGAAGCAAACTGGTGATAACACCGGTTAGAACCCACCACTGGTCTTGACTTACAACAGTTCCTTTATTGACCATTCAAAGTTGCAACAACACTGAGAAAAGGGACTTATGACTGTTTTTTTCACACTTATGACCATTGCATCCTCCCTAGGGTCAACGGTCAATTGATCCCCAGGCGATCAACGTTCAGATGCTTGGCAATTGATTCATATGTATGACCATTGCGCTGTCTTGAGGTCAACTTTTGCGACCTTCTGAGAAGCAAAGTCAACTGGATTCACTTAACAACGGGGTTACTGCCTTAAAAACCGCAGTGATTCCCTTAACAACTGTGGGAAGCAAGACAAGTCGTAAAACGGGGCAAAACTCAACTCAGCAAATGTCTCGCTGAGCAACATAAATCCGGGGCTCAATTCAGGTCATAAATCAAGGACTAATTGTTTCAGATTGACGCCTTCCAGGGCCCTTTTATTTCTGGTTTTGTCGTTCGTGTTTTATCTGGGTTTGAAAACACACACACACATACACACACAAAAAAACACCAAATGCCTCTTTCTGAATGTACTTGACGTCACCCATTCCAATCCGCCGCAGAGAGCCCAAACTGTCAAAGTTAATTTTTTTCAAGCTCTCCTCGGGGAATCCGGCCCACGAGAGAGAGAGAGATGTATGTTTTTCATTAGGTTTTGCGTTCCGATCTGGGCATAATTAATCCTAATGTTTCAATCTTTGCATAATAGGCTTATTTGAGAGGAGACACGAGCCCGCACATCCTCACCAAGCAAATCTCTAGGGAAGCTAAAATGTTCGTTCATGAGGCAAGGAAAAGGAATGGTGAGCAGTTTTTCTTACTTTCGTTTTTTTTTTTTTTGCTTATCTGGGGGAAAAAAACACACACACACCTAGAGAAGGTGG
>JAXLNS010000002.1:5142390-5169890 GCA_037215915.1 Pantherophis vulpinus | reverse complement strand
TGGCGAAAATACTGACTAGGAAGTGGCTTTTGAGAGATGAAAGGAAGGTGAAGGCAATAAGGAAGATCATGAAAAGAAAAAGAAAACCTTTTTTTCCCCTCCCATCCCTTGCAATTGGTTATAAATGAAAAAAGACGAGCAGAATGTTTTTAATGAAACCAATAAAAATGCAAAGGAAGATTTAATGTTGAAAGTAACGATAAATCAAAAGTGACAGCCTCAAATGCAATATTACACCAGCAGGTTGGGGAAATAAATTCATCCTCGGGACAGATGGCTCTGCTGTAAAAAAGAGGAAAGAGGAAGAGGAGGAGAAGAGAAGAGAAGGAAGAATAAGGAGGAGGAGGAGGAGGAAGAGGAGGAGGAGGAAAAGAGAAAAAAATGAGAAAAAAGAAAAAAGAGAAGGAGGAGAAGGAGAGGAAGAGGAAGGGAAAGGGGAAGAAAAATGTGGATTTTCTTTACTGGTTTGATTTTTATGGAAACAAATAAGTATCAATACGACTGGTCTTGATGCTCCAAAATTATTCTAACACTCCAAGGCATTCAAATTTAAAACTGAAAAGTTAAAAACTAAGAGAGAGATTTTGTGTCCTTCTTAATAATAAATGCACAGCATTGACATTTATTTGTTTGTTTGTTTGTTTGTTAGTTAGTTATTTAGTTAGTTTATTTATTTATTTATTTCTCATCTCTCAGTCAAATGACTCTTAGGTGGCTAGAGGTCAGGAAAAAAAACATGAATGGGAAAACTTTAGACGAGAAAATGTTTGAGAGTTTGTGTTACACAAAACAATGAGTTGAGATCCTATGTGTTGGGGTCATGGAGGTGTTGAAAGTTGACCTTTGAGACGGTTTGAACATTCCTGCTTTGGCCAAGCAGTGGCAGGAGAAGACCTCTAAGGACCTTTCCAAGCCTACAATTCGAATTTGAGGAATTCCAGAAGAGTGTATGGAATCAGTGAAATAAGATGGCCTAAGACGCTTTGGCCTCAAAACGAGGATTTGAAATTTCCTCATCCCAAAATGGGAAATCTTTCTGAAATGTTTTGAAGAGACAGATTTTTACAGTGAAATCATAAGTGAATTATCTGGAAAAGATACATAGAGATCTAATTTGCTTTTTTGAACTGAATCCAAAATGCAAGGAAGAAAAATAAAATTATTTATACATTCACTCATTCACTCATTCATTCATTCCCCATCTTTATTATTTTATGAGAGGCGACAAAGATACCATCTATGTCAGAGGCCGGTTCACTCATGTGTGCCGCTTCTGCACATACGCAGAAGCTTCTGCGCATGCACAGTGGGCGTGGGTGGGCGGAGCCTCCTGCTGTCACCGCTACTGGTTCACCCAATCTGGTATGAACTGGTAGCAATGCACCACTGATCTATGTCAACGTTGAACAGCCCTCTCTCAACAGAGGGGGAGGGATACGACATCCTGTATCTCCAGTCTGCAACACAGTCCTTTCAGCAGTTCCAAGAAGGCTCCACTGTCATTTGCATCACTCAGGTGACCCTGAGGACACAGAGAAACCTCCAAATGGCCTCAACGGCTTTCTAAAAGAATGCAAATGACCAGCTGTCTGCAAGGAACATAAATCCTTCCATTCCCCACCATCTGGTCAGAGCTGAAGAAGCTTCTTGGATGAGAAGTGAAATGTCTTCAAAGAAAAAAACAAGAGAGTCCAGTTGCCTCCTGAAAAAGCACTTTTGGGGCTGTCAAGGAATGGTGCAGCATTTGTCCTCATGAAGTCAGAGATGGTGACACAAAGTTGTAGTTTATATAAATATATTTTACATTCAAATTTACAGCTGTCATCATCCAGGAAAAAAAGATAGTCAGGAACATGGAAACATCATGAGGTAAATCAAACAATGTACAGATAGTCAGGGATATAGGAACATCATGAGATAAATCAAACAATATATAGATAGTCAGGAATACGGGAATATCATGAGGTAAATCAAACAATGTACAGATAGTCAGGAATACGGGAATATCATGAGGTAAATCAAACAATATACAGATAGTCAGGAATACAGGAATATCATGAGGTAAATCAAACAATGTACAGATAGTCAGGAATACGGGAATATCATGAGGTAAATCAAACAATGTACAGATAGTCAGGAATATGGGAATATCATGAGGTAAATCAAACAATATACATATAGTCAGGAATACGGGAATATCATGAGGTAAATCAAACAATGTATAGATAGTCAGGAATATGGGAATATCATGAGATAAATCAAACAATATACAGAACACTCACAGAAGAAAAAGGTGGGAAAAAAGGGAAACACCCCCTTTATACTTATAGCAACCAATCATAGCCTAGATTACCTCATGCATGAGTCAGCACTCTCTAACTAACCAACTACAACTGTGTGTTCTGGCTTATTGTACACTTTACTGTTGTAGCTACTAAATTCAATATCCTAATACACAACATCTGGAGGCAATTGGTTTCACTAATTAATTGTTCTAACTCTCAGGAAGCTTCTCCTTAATTCCAGGTTGCTTCTTTCCATAATTAGTTTCCATCCGTTGCTTCTTGTCGCACCTTCAGGTGCTTTGGAAAACAGGTCGAGCCCTTCGTCTTTGTAGGAACCCCTCAAATATCGGAAGACTGCTATCATGTCATTTGAAATGGTATAGGGTTTCCTGCCTGAGAAGGGGGATGGACTAGAAGACCTCCATGGTCCCTTCCAACTCTGTTATTCTCTGTTATTCAAGTCCTTCTTGTCATTAAACTAGACATACCCAATTCCTGCAGCTGTTCTTTGTCTGATTTAGCTGAAAATCAAGAGTGTTGAGACGAGAACACTGAGTCAAGAGGTGGAGAGAAAAGAAGAAGAAAAAATGATGAAAACCGAAGTGGATAAACTTTGCAGAGGAGTTTGCATCTCTGTTTAGCATCCCGTAATGTGCAACCGTCAACAGTAGCTTATTTTATAATAGATCTTGCCGGAGATAGGAGAACGGAAAGTGGCGAAAGAATGAAAACACATTATGAGAAGGAAAAACCTCTATGGGAACAATATGTCTCAGAGTCTAATTGCTCTGTGTTTTATAGAACTTGATCATTAGGGTATCCTACTTATGGTACCACAGAGATGTAATAGCGAAATAAAGCAACAGCCTATTAAGCAGAAAGTTTAAATATAGCTACGGGGACTGATATTTCACGACAATTTGACAGATGTCTTGGAGTGATCGCTACTTCCTTCATCACTAATTACAAAATCATTTGTCTTAAGGAAAGGACAAAAGAGAAGTAATTATGAAAAACACAATTCTTGGGGGGATTTAAAAAAAAAAGAGAGAGAGATAACATTGGTTTAAAGCGCTGAAATGATCATAACCATTTACAATCATTATTAGTTTGGTTGGGCCAATGAGAGCTCTGCGTTCAAAGCTGGGTGAAGAAGAATTTCCCGAACCAAAGAAATCTGGGGAAAAAGAAAAGAAAAGTACGGAAAAATACACGCCACATTTCTAATGATGCTAAACTCATCCGACAGCTCTGGGGGTTTCTTTGATGTACAGTTCATTAAAATGTCCAACCAACAATGAATTTGAATGAAAACACACAAATGTTTTAATTATACATTCCTTTTTAATTACACTAATGACTTGTTACGTGTTTATGTTGCTTTAGAGTTTAATTTCTACTCTTAGATTAGGTGGTTGACTTAAGGATTGTGCTTTTTCAAGAAAATATCAATGTTTGATCATGAGTTAATCCTGAAATATTAAAGCAGTGGGATTTTTTGAGGAATACTAATGGAAGTGATTTTTCCATTGCTGAATTTTCTATTCAGATGCTTAAGAGCAAAAGATACTCATGAATAATCTTAGGGATGAGGCAAATATTGAGGAAGAGAGAGAGAGAGAGAGAGAGAGAGTGTGAGGGAGAGAGAGAGAGAGGGAGGGAGGGAGGGAGGGAGGGAGAGAAACAGAAACAGAAAACGAAAACGAAAACAGAATTATAATTAGTGGGACTATACAGATTATTTCCTGGAGACCAATGTGAATGCTATAAGAGGATAAGAGTAGAAAGTCAATAAAGCGTAAGGGAAATGTATGAACTAAAAATGTTTTTAGTAATCAGAAATTTCTTCACAACAGAGTTATTGTACCAATAAAGGAGAATATTTGCAGCTGAGGTTTGAATTGTGGGTTCCTTTGGTGCTCTCTGAGCTTGGTTGTTTTTTGTAGACGCTTCCTTACCCAACTAGGTAATACCATCAATGCTAAATGGGAGTAGAGTTTATTCTCATTCTATAGATTAGTGATTTGCCGTATCAATGATACTGACAGAGGTCTTGTTGATTCCTAGACTGCACTATTGTTTATTGTTAGCTTTTTTTGTCTGTGTTGGTAATTCCTTGATTAAGGTATTGTTTACTTCTTGAATGTTGGTCTAATGTTACTCTTGGTGTTAATCTCTGCTCGTCTAGATGTGGATTGCTGGCGATTGTTTTGATCTTTTTGTTTCCTTCTTGGCTTTTTGATTGTCGTTTTGGAATGGTATGTAGATGTTGTTTATCTCTATAGAAAAAGTGCAGAGAGTCCTGCATTAGAGCAACAGTTAAGAAGTAAACAATACCGCAATCAAGGAACTACCAACTCGGACAAGCAAGCAAACTTGAAACCGACAGCCTAATCAAGGAACCAGCAAGTTCAATTAGGTTCCCAAGTTTGGTCATGAAATGTCTGCAAGAAAACAACCAAGCTCAGAGAGCACCAAGGACCCCACACTTCAATCCTGAGCTACAAATACTTTCTTCCATCATCTTAGGTTCTGATGATTATTGAGTCATCTGTGACATGCTGGCACCCAAATCCTTCACAAAGGATCTCAAACCTGATCCTGGAGGGAAAATATCATCTCACTGACCACTGGCATTTTGACCAATATCTAGATATCAAAATTATTCAAATGTCAGAGTTCCAAGTAGAAGAGAAGAGAAGAGAGGAGAGGAGAGGAGAGGAGAGGAGAGGAGAGGAGAGGAGAGGAGAGGAGAGGAGAGGAGAGGAGAGGAGAGGAGAGGAGAAGAGAAGAGAAGAGAAGAGAAGAGAAGAGAAGAGAAGAGAAGAGAAGAGAAGAGAAGAGAAGAGAAGAGAAGAGAAGAGAAGAGAAGAGAAGAGAAGAGAAGAGAAGAGAAGAGAAGAGAAGAGAAGAGATTTATTGGCCAAGTGTGATTGGATACACAAGGAATTTGTCTTTGGTGTATATGCTCTCAGTGTACATAAGGAGAATAAAATACACTAATCAAGAATAAAAAGATACAACACTTAGTGATAGTCAAGGTTACTAATAAGCTATCAAATCATACTAGGAAACAAATAAAAACAATATAAATTGAAAGATACAAGCAACATGGTTATAGTACTAAGTGGGAAGAGATAGATACTAGTAAGGAAGAGAAGAAGAATAGTAATACAATCTTAGTAAATTATTTGACAGTGTTGTATAATATACCTATAGCAAGCAGGTTCCTCAATAAACAGGTTTATTGGCACAAACTAGTGAAAACCGACTCTAGAGGTTCCTGTGGTTTTCACCAAATTAAAAGTAAAAGTTTTTCCCCTTTCCCAGTCAGTCAGTCACATGGTCCAATCAAGGTGCTCTCCGGTTGCTTGGAAACTTCACTCCTCCTTGCTTCAGCCACCTGAGGAAATGTCCTTGGTTCCCAGGGAAAACTATTCTGTTTTGGCTACAAAACCCCAGCTATCTACTCCCCGCCCCTCCCTATCCATCAGCTCCATTGTGATAACACTGAAGCTTCCAAGATGGCCTTAGTCAGGCCAGCTTCAGAGTTGACATCAGGTTTAGAATGACCATCTTCCCAGCATTCCACCTGAACTATTTGGACCTTATCTGGACTGGTCCTTGATCCAACATTTATACCACTTCTCCAGACTGAGATGAAAAGGAGCTATAAAATTATCTACACATTGATGATATCACATTTGGAATGGCTTGCCTCCAGAAGTGGTGGGAGCTCCATCACTGGAGATTTTTAAGAACAGATTGGACAGCCATTAGTCTAGAACAGGGATCTGCAACCTTAAACACTCAAAGAGTCATTTGGACACATTTCCCACAGAAAAGAAAACACCAGGAGCCACAAAAACCCTTCCCATGCCTGACTATTTCTTGAGCAGCCACAAAACTGGCATATGTAGTTGAATTAAACGTTCTATTTTCTTCTGAAACTTTTCTTTTCTTGGATTTATCCATGGTTGGCCTACCGGGGGTTGAAAAGCTCAATAAATCATGTGCCAGCGGGTGTCACACATTGGTGGTTGGGAATCATATTTTGAGTGACAGGGAGCTGAAACAGAGGGATGAAAGAGCCACATGCGGCTCCAGAGCTGCAGGTTGCTGAGCCCTGGTCTAGAATGGTATTAGGGGGTTGAATTGGAAGACCTCTAAGGTCGCTTCCAACTCTGTTATTCTAGAGCAGGGGTCAGCAACCTGCGGCTCTGGAGCCGCATGTGGCTCTTTCATCCCTCTGCTACAGCTCCCTGTCGTCGGTTGGCTCCACAATTGATAGGGCTTTCATTTAGAATAGGTAGAGGAAAAAGGATGCCGTGCTAGGAGGAGACTCTATGGTGAGGGAACCGGACTTCCGGTTGGCTCCAGAATTGAACGAGGGGCTTCCAGTTAGGGCCTTTGTGGCTCTTTGAGTGCTTAAGGTTGCCGACCCCTGTTCTAGAGAATTTTTCTGAGTGGTTTCATGGGAATATGCACAATATGGGGATATGGATGAACCATGAAACACTCCATAGCATAACTACCAGGGTGTTAAGCAGCTGGCACCATCAACTTCATTTCTAGCTACAAAAGAAAAATGCCTACTCTTTTGGAATGTATGAACCTATGGCAAAATGCATGTTCTTTGGTTTTCATTGCAAGGTTGTGTTGTTGTTGTTGTTTTTGCATTCTATTTTTGATGAGTTACATTACTTTGTACAGGAGGAGTGAAGAGTGAAAACTAACCCTATTGACATCTTCCAATAAAAACCATAGTTTTCCATTTTTTGCTGTCAACTTTCCACAAAAGTAGAGTAAGATAAATAGAGCAATATCCATAGTTTACAGTCTATAAAATCTACAAACTTTTTTTTTTTAAAGGAAGGAAGAAAACAGATGCTTTACATGTAATGCATACACCAGCTACCTTATTTATCAACATATACTATGCAAAATGAGTTTCCACAAGGACCTATATTTACTTGTGGAAAATACTTGACTCCATTGGTATGCCTGTGTGTGTTAGGAGGGTGCAGGAATGCAAGTAATTTTTGAACGAAATATCAACAAATACTTGGCAGACATTGGGTGGGATGAAAATCACAAAGTGACTAAGGAACATAGACTATAGAACATAGAATAAGAGGGTTGGAAGCAGGAGTGAAATCCAGTAGGTTCTGACAGGGTCTGGAGAACCGGTAGCGGAAATTTTGAGTAGTTCAGAGAACCGGCAAATACCACTTCTGGCTGGCCCCACAGTGTGGTGGGAATGGAGTTTTTGCAATATCCTTCCCCCAGGAGTCGGGAGGGAATGAGGATTTTGCAGTATCCTTCCCCTTCCATGCCCACCAAGCCACGCCCACCAAGCCACACCACGCCCACCAAGCCATGCCCACGGAACCGGTAGTAAAAAAAATTGGATTTCACCACTGGTTGGAAGGGACCTTGGAGTAGGAAATAAGACTGATTCCATCAAACATGCACTGATTTTTGATACCCATGGAAAAACATGCGTAAGGCCTCCAAAAAAGTTACCTTACACAATGTTTTCCTACTTAAAGTTTTGAGAAAAGTTGGAGAGGTAAACACCAAAAACACAATTAGTGAAACTAGAAGGCATGCGACTCCTCAAACATGGAAAATGATATTAAAAAAAAAAACAAACAACAAAAAAAAAAACACCTCGAAATCACAGTTTCTCCTCTTTGCAATTGTCTCTCAAACTTTCTGATGACTTTTTGAGGAATTGGGTCTTATGAAGACAACTGAAGTTACATGGGATGAAAGCAGGGGTGGGATTGGAAAATTTTAGCAACCGGTTCTCTGCCCGGTTGCTGGGTGGGCATGGCCATGGGGGCACGGCCTAGTCAGCCTCCTGCACCATGGCAGGGGAGGGAGCATTTTTGCCCTCCCCAGGCTCTGGAGCCTTTTTTTGAACCTCCTGGAGGGTGAAAACGGCTTCCCCCAGGCTCCGGAGGCCCTCTGGAGGCCGGAAATGGGTCCGTTTCTGGACTTCTGGTACTTCCGGTAGGCCCGTTTTTTGCCCTCCCCAGGCTCTGGGAGTTTTCCTCAAGCCTCCGGGTGAAAACAGCCTCCCCTGGGTTCCATAGGCCCTCTGGTGGCCAAAAATGGGCTCATTTCCGGACTTCCGGTACTTTACTTCCTGTAGGCTCATTTTTCACCCTCCCAGAGCCTCTGCGCAGGTCCTGCACTTACCTGGCATCCAAAATGGGCCACATGGAGACTCCTGAGAGGGGAGGGGCAGGGTGGGTGGGGTCAGCCAGTCCTTGCAATTACCGGTTCGGTGAACCAGATGTAAAATTAGCATTTGGTTCCCCCGAACCACTCCGAACCGGTTGAATCCCATCCCTGGATGAAACATATCACCACATTTTCTGTTAACAAATTTGGTAGGCAATTGTGTTGCCTTCTTTAGCAGATTACTGCAGAGTCCTTGGTGCTCTCTGAGCTTGGTTGTTTTCTTGAAGATGTTTCATTACCAAACTAGACAGCACGATTAATGCTAGTGATGACGACTCATAAATGATCCATAAACACATGGCACAACATAGGAGAATGAACCCATCGGGACTTAGATTCCGCAGTCCACCTGCATTTAAAAGACAAAGGCCACTCTTTTGAAGACAGCAAAGTCCACATTTTGGACAGAGAGGATTGTAGGCTGGAAAGAGGGGCTGAAGAGGCCATCTATGTCAAAATTGAACAAATTTAACCCTAACCCTAACCCGGCTGTACATCATAACCTATAGGAAAATATATTTAAGCAGAAAACCAACTATTGAATAAATATACGCATATCAAATTAATATGGGGCAAATATCTGGGGTTTTAGATCACCACCTTTCAATTCTTTACTCTTCTGTAAAGGTAAAGGTTCCCCTCACACATATGTGCTAGTCGTTCCCAACTCTAGGGGGCGGCGCTCATCTCCGCTTCAAAGCCGAAGAGCCAGCGCTGTCCGAAGACGTCTCCATGGTCATGTGGCCGGCATGACTCAACGCCAAAGGTGCACGGAACGCTGTTACCTTCCCACCAAAGGTGGTCCCTATTTTTCTACTTGCATTTTTTACGTGCTTTCGAACTGTTAGGTTGGCAGAAGCTCGGACAAGGAACGGGAGCTCACCCCGTTATGCGGCACTAGGGATTTGAACTGCTGAACTGCCCACCTTTCAATCAATAAGCTCAGCATTTTAGCCACTGAGCCACCATGTCCCTGTGTATATGTATATAGATATACACAGAGTATACTCTTCTGTACATGTATTCTTTTTCCTTCTTTCTGTTTCACCTTCCTTTTTTTAAACTTTTTCTTTCTTTCCCATCTGACATTTTGGCTGTTTTGTTTACCATGTCAAGAGGTGTATTTCCTTCTAAACCAGTTGAAGGGTAATTTGTGCATTTGTTTGTTCAATAACTTAATGGAACGTGAAAGTGTTGAAGAAGGCAAAAAAAGAGAGAGAAAGCATTTCAATAAAACCAACAAAATTATGAGCAGACAGAAGTCAATGCCATCCTAATCTCAACATAGCTACGGAGAAATGCAGTCCTAATTTATTCAAGGGATTAGAAAGAGGGAGTACTAGTCAGTTACAATTGTACAAATTCAACGTCAAACACTACAAACAAAATAGTAAGGTCTAGGATCAACATCATCATCGTCATCAATTGTCAGTCCTTTCAGGTAGGCCATGTGAAGGTGTAAAAGCAACAGGGATTCCTGAAATGATATTGAAAGATAATGCTGAATTTACAACCATAATTAGACCACAATTGGAAATAGATCATCTCTATCTTATCTACCTCTATGTTTTTATATATATGTGTGTGTGTGTGTGTGTGTGTGTGTGTGTGTGTGTGTGTGTGTAATGATGGTTTTTTCTTCCTTGTCAGTTACTCTCTCTCTCCTTCCTTCCTTCCTTCCTTCCTTCCTTCCTTCCTTCCTTCCTTCCTTCCTTCCTTCCTTCCTTCCTTCCTTCCTTCCTTCCTCATTAATTTTTAAAGTATATCTCTATCCACATTGTTCCTTCTCTGTTTGCCATCTGCCCTTTGGAAAAGTACAGAGAAGAGCAACTAAGATGATTAAAAGGCCTGGAGACAAAAACACATGAAGAACGGTTGCAGGAATTGGGTTTGGCTAGTCTAGAGAAACGAAGGACTAGGGGTGACAGGATAGCAGTGTTTCAATGTTTGAGGGGCTGCCACAAAAGGGGAGGGGGTCCACCTATTCTCCAAAGCACCTGAAGGCAAGACAAGAAACAACAGATGGAAACTAATCAAGGAGTTAATCAACTTGGAATTAAGGAAAAACTTCCTAAAGGTGAGGACAATCTGGAAGTTGTGGGTGCTTCATCACTGGAGGTTTTTAAGAAGAGATTGGACAGTCACTTGTCTGAAATAGTATAGGGTCTCTTGCTTAAGCAGGGGGTTGGACTAGAAGACCTTCAAGGTTTCTTCCAGCTCTGTTCCGTTCCACTCCACTCCACTCCACTCCATTCCATTCCATTCCATTCTATGTGTGGTAGAATCTGTGGGGCTGTTCTGTCCCCGTCTCACATACACACACCAGCAGTCAACCAAGAGTTAAAATAAACCAGAAGACAAGAATTTCCTTTGATAATAGAATTGGCAGCAACCCAAGTGGCTGCTTGCCAAAAGTTTTTACTTACAAAGGGAGGTTTATCTCCTCCAAAAACATCAAAGTAAGTCCACAAGAGCCAAAGAATCAATCCAAGCAGAGCATATAACAAAGTTCCAGAAATGCAGAATGACTTGCTAGCTTTCAGTTTTGTCCGTCATAAAGCCTGAATGGCCACCACACCCTCTTTTATCCCCTGTGGGGTGTGGTCCAGTGACTCAGCTTAATCTCTGGCACGCCTCCTTCTCTGCTGCGCATGCTTGTCTTTCCGACGCTGTCGGGGATCCAGCCAAGACTTATCTCCGTTGCTGTCTAACTGCGGCTGCTCGGAAGTGCCTGGCTCCTGGCCTATCTCTTCTCCTTCGGAAGACACCTGAGGCATTGCCAGAGAGGAGGGTCCTGGAGAGGGAGGCCTTGCCAACTCCTCTCCTTCACTTTCGAAGTCTTCTCCCTCCAATAAGACGGGCTCGGGGGTCGGAGTCACAACAGGGGCCAGGTGAAACCTCTGGGTGAGATATTATTGCTCTGTAGAAGCGCATCATTGACTTCAAAATCTGTGGATTTGAACAGATTTCAGAAGCTCAGGGCTGCGAAGAGAGAAGCTGCCAGTGTTTCAAATAGGTAGGTGCTATATGTAGTGGAAAAATAATATAAATTGGATCCTTAATCTCTCAGCTGATTGTACTAAATACCAGATTAAGTTGATTGTTATGTTGAATTACCCTTGTTATGTGATTATAGAACAGCTTAGGGATTCATATAATAACACAGCGACAGGTTTTAGAAAGAGTTGATATTATACTCTGAACAATGGATAGTCCTGCCGAATCGCATCGAAACATGTATTTCTGCTTTTTTCAGCATGACTTTCACATTAAGTGAACCACTCAAGCTGTTCAATGAATCAGGCGGTCGTTAAACGAACCCAGCTCCTCTCACTCCCCATTGACTTTGCTTATCGGAAACCAGCTGAGAAGATTACCATGACCTCATGATGCTGGCACTGTTATAAATACATGCCAGTTGCCAAGTTTCCTATTTTGATCCCATGCATTTAGGGATGTTGCGATGGTCATAAGTGAGAGGACCGGTCATACGTTACATTTTTCAGTGCCGTTGTAACTTCCGACGGTCACTAAACGAATGGTTGCCAAGTCCAGGACTACTTGTAAGAGATTAAGGGTAAAAATACTTCTGCTAGTGTCAAATTTCAAATCTTTATTGTCAGTGCACAACATATGTACAATGAGATTGGTTGAGCTCCTTCAGTGCACCCCTCTCAACACAATACAACTCACAGTGAAGATAGAAAATCCCTAACCCAATAAACCATATTAACAAAACACTCAGTCCTATTGTACCAGGGTGAACATGTTACACGTCACGCCGGCCCTGCAAATCCATCATACTACATAGTTATGATGTTATTTCTCATTCAGGAGTCTGAAGCCCACGGATAAAAACTGTTCTTCAGCCTGTTTGTGCGGCTGGCTATGCTTCTATATCTCCTTCCCGATGGTAGGAGGCAGTGGTGGGTTTCAATTTTTTTTAGTACTGGTTCTGTGGGCGTAGCTTGGTGGGCGTGGCATGGCTTGGTGGGCGTGGCAGGGGAAGGATACTGTAAAATCTCCATTCCCACCCCACTCCAAGGGAAGGATACTGTAAAATCTCCATTCCCTCCCCAATCCAGGGGAAGGATACTGTAAAATCTCCATTCCCTCCCCAATCCAGGGGAAGGATACTGCAAAATCCCCATTTCCTCCCAATCAGCTGGGACTCGGGAGAAAGAGAATAGATGGGGGCGGGGCCAGTCAGAATTTTTACTACCGGTTCTCTGAACTACTCAAAATTTCCGCTACCGGTTCTCCAGAACTGGTCAGAACCTGCTGAAACCCACCTCTGGTAGGAGGGTAAAGAAGTGGTGACCAGGGTGAGAGTCGTCCCTGAGGATTTTCCTCACTCTTCTAAGGCAGCGAGCCCTAGGGATCTCATCTAGTGGTATCAGGGGGCAGCCTACGATATTTTGTGCTGTGCTCACCACCCTCTGTAATGTTTTTCTATCCACCGCTGTCAAACCAGCATGCCACACCGTGATGCAATAAGTAAGGACCACTTTCTATTGTGGACCAGTAAAAGGAGGCCATCAGTTGTTGTTCCACCCTGTTTTTACGCAAGACCCTAAGGAAATGGAGTCTCTGTTGGGCCTTCCTGGCCACCTGGATCATATTGTTTTTCCAGTCCTACCATCTTTGCTTCTACAATTTTGAGGTCAGTTGGCCACTGGGTCTTCAGAAGTCCTGGCAGCTTCCTTGGTCCCTGTAACTTATGACAATCACCCAATCTCTTCTTCTGCTTATGAGGACTGAACAACCCATGAAAGCTATTCATAACAGTGTTCCAATATTTGAGGAGCTGCCACAAAGATGAGGGGGTCAACCTATTTTCCAAAGCACCAAAAGGCAAGAGAAGAAACAATGGATGGAAACTAATCAAGGAGAGAAGCACGCAAGAACTAAGGAGAAGTTCCCTAATGGTGAAAACAATTAACCAGTAGAATGCCTTGCCTGGAGACTTTTAAGAAGAAACTTGACATCCATCTCTCTAAAATGGTATATGGTCTCCTGCTCGAGCAGGGGGTTGGACTAGAAGACCTCCAAGATCCCTTCCAACTCGATGTTCTATGAAGGAACAAGGGCAGAGAAGATAGGCACTCCATATATAAGTTGCAAGCAGAATTAACAGAATAACAGAGTTTGAAGGGACCTTATAGGTCATCTAGTCCACCCCCCCGTCCAAGCAGGTGACCCTACACCATTTCTGACAGATGTCAGTCCATCAGCTTCCAGTGATGAAGTTTCCACAACTTCTGAAGGCAAGCTGTTCCATTGGTTGTTTGTTCTCACTATCAGAAAATGTATCTGTTGAGGAATATGCGCAGAGTAACCCTTGAGTAGCAAGGGTGTGCATATGAAAAATGGCTGAGAGTGATTATGAATAAGCACTGTCAATACAGACACACTGAGTTGTGACATTCTTTTACTTTTAGGAAAAAGAAAAGCAAAGTCCAATAAACAATCCAGGTCATACACATATAAAGATCGTTAAAATGTCAATCCAGGGATATTCCAAGAACAAAGTCTTCTTACCAGTTGTTGTAGTCATATGCAATAAAACAGTTCTTTTTAGAGTTGCAAAAGGAACACGTACAGCAGTAAAACAATCAGTAAAACAGTAGAAAACAAGTAGCAATGATCAAGCAGTGATCATGCAGAGAGAACAGGCAGAGAGAAGCACAGGTAGCAATAACAATGTAATAAGAACAATAAGCCATGAGTCAAGCTTCCTCTTAAGTACATTGGCTACAGAGCTAACCAATCAGAATACAGTATGATGCAATACAGCATTCAGTCTTAAAGCTATACAGTACATTTTGACTGCAAACATGCATTGATGGTTTATATATATTGCCAATCCAACCAGTTAGGCAATAGCCATTTCCTAACAGTATCCTTATTTCTAGATTAAAGTCAATGGAGAAGTTGGATTCATTTAACAACCACTTAACAACCAGTAATAGCTTAACAATGGGAGTGATTCACTTAACAACTGTGGCAAGAAAGATCATAAAATGGAGCAAAGCTCGCTTAACAAATGTCCCGCTTTTAGCCACAGAAACGTTGGGCTGCCTTGAGGTCGTAAGTGGAGGACTGCCCATATTTTTTTTTCTGGTTGTATTATTCTTATTTTTAAAAATTTCACTGCAAAAAGATGATTTTTCTGGCAAAACGACTTGGCTCTCTGTGCCCAAATTACAGAAATAAATTAGCATTTGCTTCTCTGGCAGTGATGGCTGAGGCTGGAGGCATTTGGGCTTTGATCTTTGGATTTGGGGACAAGATTGCTGAGGGATGTGGGGGGGGAAAAAAAAAACACCCTGAAAATGATGAATAGGAAGGAAGGGTGTTGCATTAAGCGGCAAGGCCTGGTGATTTTATTTAGCTTCCTAAAACAGCAAACAATTCCTTATCCTTCACATTCTGGTGCCTCCTGCAAATTGCCCAATTCTGTAAAGATCTCTTTTTTGCATTTGTCACCGCGACACGCTAGACAGACAATTAGATGATGAAAAACTTTAATTCAGCTCCTTGGACTAGACGCTGCCACCAACATTTATATAAACTAACGACGTCCCCTCGCCCGCTGCATCTGGAAAGGGTGACTTGCAAATGAATCTAGGTACGCAGCCTTCCGAAAACACTCGCCTATCCCTCTGCTGTGTGCTTGTTTGTTAGCACCAAAAAGGTGACGGGATATCAAGAAATCTTTCCTTCTAATTAAACTTCCCCTCGGGGCTTTGCCAACGGGAAGGAGAGGAGCTGATCGGAAAGGAAATTCTCATTTTTCTGTTCTCCTAAAAAGGCCAGCAAGCAGGCCTAATCATTTTATTTGTCTTTTGCTATCAGTCTTGTGGTAACCCAACTGCTTCCATGGTACATTGTCTTCCTTGTCCTCTCCCACTCCTTCTCCTCCTCTTCTTCTCCTTCTCCTTCTGTCTCCTTCTCCTTCTCCTTTTGTCTCCTTCTCCTTGTCTCCTTCTTCTTCTGTTTCCTTCTCCTTCTCCTTTTGTCCCCTTTTCCTTGTCTCCTTCTCTTTCTGTGTCCTTTCCCTTCTGTGTCCTTTCCCTTCTTCTGCCTCTCCTTCTCTTTCTCGTTCTCCTTCCCTTCCCTTTCACTCCTCCTCTTCTCCTCCTTCTCTCTCCTTCTCCTTCTGTGTCCTTTCCCTTCTCCTGCCTCTCTTTCTCCTTCCCTTCCTTTCCTTCTCCTCCTCTTCTCCTTCTATCTCCTTCTCCTTCTGTCTCCTTTCCCTTCTCCTGCCTCTCCTTCTCTTTCTCCTTCCCTTCCCTTCCTTCTCCTCCTCTTCTCCTTCTGTCTCCTCCTCCTCCTTGCCCTTCTCCTCCCTCTCCCTCTCCTTCTTCCTCTCCTTCTCCCTCACCTCCTCCTCCCTTAATCAGTGGTGGGATCCTGCCAGTTTAACAACCAGTTCGGTGATCACATGCTTCGCTGCACGCAAATGCACAGTTTTATGAAAATTTACCTTTCGCGTTACTGCGGGGGAGTAACACAGCTTAAGGCGCAGCATTCCGCTCTGCCACGCGAATCAGTTGAGAAGATATAGGTCAGTAAAGCCCAGGGGCGGGCAGGTGGGCCCACCTGATTATTGGAGCTACCGGTTTTCCCGAACCGGTCTGAACCGGTAGAATCCCATCCCTGCCCTTAATGTGATTATCCCATTTATAGACAATCAATCAGCGATGGAGCTCCCACACCTTCTGAAGGCACGTTTTTCTACTGGTTGATTGCTCTCAGCATTGGAAATTGCTCCTTAGTTCTAGGTTGCATCTCTCTTTGAGTAGTTTCCATCCGTTGCTTCTTGTTGTGCCTTCAGGTGCTTTGGAGAATCGTTTGACCCCCTCTTCTTTGTGGCAGCCCCTGAGATATTGGAACAATGCTATCATGACTATCATAGTCCTTTTTTTCACTGTACTAGAGAAACCCAATTCCTTCACATGTTCTTCACATGTTTTAGCCTTTAGCCCCCTAATCATCATTGTTGCTCTTCCCTGCACTCTTTCCAGGTTCTCAACCTATAGATAGATAGATAGATAGATAGATAGATAGATAGATAGATAGATAGATAGAGATAGAGAAATAGATAGTGATAGAGATAGATAGATAGATAGATAGATAGATAGATAGATAGATAGATAGATAGATAGATAGATATAGAGAGAGATGATAGAGATAGATAGCTAGATAGATAGAGATAGAGATAGGGAGATAGAGATAGAGAGAGATAGAGAGAGATAGAGAGATAGAGATAGAGATAGAGAGATAGAGAGATATAGATATATTGTAGTGACCAGAAACTAGATGCAGCATTCCAAGTGTGATATTCCAAGATCTAAAATAATAGACCGGAAATAAAGTTTGGGCCCATTAATTACAATTCCTGAGTGAGCATATAAATTCGTTGCCAGCCAAATATCGCTCAACGGTATATATATTTATTTGAAAACTCATTTCTCTGAAGCGGGCCTGCATCACGCTATTGATTTAAGCATTTCTGTGATTGGCCGTGATGGTTTTATGAAAGGCAAGCTATTAACGAACTAAATTGAAAAAAACCATGACTCAGGACTTTTTCAAATGGGTCTGCGGGCGGCTTAAAGATTGGGAAAAAAAATCTACGTTTAATGGGGCAGTAGCCTTTCTTTTCTTTTTTTTAACATCCATAACGCTTCCTTTAAGGGGGGGTAAAGAGGAGAATTGGAGTCTTTAAAAAAATGCCTGCACCCCGATACGATGGAATTTCTCATGCTTGGTTGCAAACCAACCAGTCTTCGCTTCGAATCGATCAAAATGTTAATCCTTTCATTTCAAAGGGTCAGCGTTTTGACTGGTGTTATGGTCTCGGGGAAAACGAGGTCTCTCGAAAGAGCAACGCAAACTGGTTTCCAGTTTTCTTCTCTTGCATCAGAAGCACTTAGTAAGCAGAGCCTGCCTTGAGAAATTAAATATTGGCCAGTTCGATCTAGTGGTGAAGGCATCAGAGCTAGAAAGTGGGAGACGGTGAGTTCTAGTCTTGCGTTAGGCATAAAAACCAGTTGGGTGACTTCAGGCCAATCACCAGGAGCTGGTGAGTTGTAGTCCCACTTTAGGTATAAAAACTGGCTGGGTGACTTTGGGTCAATCACCAGGAGCTGGTGAGTTGTAGTTCCATTGTAGCTATGAGAGCCTGCTGGGTGACTTTGGGCCGATCACTCGCTCTCAGCCCCAATTCATCACACAGGATTGTTGTTGTGGGAATTGAGAGGAAGAAGATATGTTGGAGATGTTTACCACCTTGAGTTATTTGTAAAAATAATAAAGATGGGATACAAACAAACAAACAAATAATTTCAATCTGGCACAGACACTGAGCCATTGTCCTGCTATTTCACAAGGGTAGTGTCAGGGTTCCAAGTAACACCCCCAATGAAAGAAGACTCTGAGGCTTGAAGTTCCTCAAAGTTCCATTTTATTAGAGATGTCATATTGGCACATCTGGGAAAACCTGAATCTGAAAGCTTCCAGGTTTTCCCCACCCAAAAGAAAGTCCAAGTCCCTTCCTCCTGCACCCACATGTCCATCACATGGTCCAATCAATGCACCATCCCAACTGGAGATGCCTCCCAGTCACACCCCTCCAGGTGCAGGGCAGGATGTCCTTGACTCTCAAAGAAAAGAATGTTATTATGACTATATATCACCCATGCTCCATACAATCCCCCCTTCCAATTTCCCACAGTAGTAAATGTGGCAAGCCTGAAGGCCAGGGGTGAAATCTGAACCAGTTTACTACCGGTTCATTGGCTGTGCATGTGTGCCACGTGACAAATGTGCGCTGCGCACACGCATGCCCAATACACACCAAACACGAGCTGCGTGTACGCATGTGTAGTGCATGCCAAAAGGAGGCTTGGGAAGGTAAGTAGAACAGCTTGGGGTTGGGGGGGAGGGATCAGCTGTGGCACACGATCATGGGAACCTTTTTAAACACTTTTTAAAAGCACTTTTTACTACCGGCTTGGGTGAATAGGTAGTAAAAAAAGCTTTTAAAAAGTTTTTTAAAAGGTCAGTCTTGTCCGTCTGTCAGACTTCGATGCTATCTCAAAATAAATGAATTTCCAAACTGCCAATCTTTAAGGAAATCTTCTTTTTATTTGAGCACAGCAACCGGATCATGACTCGTGCGGACAAGACTGACCTTTTGCCCCCCCAATCCCTCCCTTTCTGATCCCCAATTCTCTGCTTCTCATTGGCTATCTTCCAAGTTATTCTCCTGACTTCTTGTCTCATCATTTCACAGGAATGTCCCCCCCACTTCATTTCCACAGAGACCGAGCTTCAAAGGGATTTAGCAGGCAAAAGTCCAGGGCTTATCTTCCTTTCTATGTCAGCAGTGAGACGCTGACATCTCCCATGATCGCATGCCACAGCTGTGATCATCGGAGCCTTTTTTTAAAAAAGCATTTTTTACTACCTATTCGCTCAAACTGGTAGAAAATAAATGCCTAAAAAGTAAAAAAAAAAAAAAAAAAAAAAAAGTTCCGACGATCAACTGAGCGATGTGCGATCGTCGGAACTTTAAAAAAAAACTTTTAAAAGCATTTTTAACTACCGGTTCCAGAGAACCGGTAGTAAAAAAATGCTAAAAAAGTAAAAAAAAAAAAAAAAAGTTCCGACGATCGCACGTCACTCAGCTGATCGTTGGAACTTTTTTTTTTTTTACATTTTTTACTACCGGGTCGGCGAATCGGTAGCAATTTTTACTACCAGTTCAGCAAACCAGTAGCATTTTTTACTACCAGTTCTGGAGAACCGGCCCGAACTGGTAGCATTTCACCTCTGCTAAAAGCCCAATGCAAAAGATGGCTTCCAGGCCTGACAGGTAGAATTGTGAATACATTTTTTTCTTGATTTTTTTTAAAAAAACAGAAATCAGATCCACTATGAACTCTGTGTGTTTGTGTGTGTGCGTTGTTTGGTTTTGCTCCTGTCATGCCCATTGACTTTTTCACGTATTATTAGAATTACACTGCAAAAGTAAAAGAGACACGAAAACCTTAAATGGCACCTTAGCCCCAAGGAAAACTGACTTCCCTGGTAAACTTTAATTCAATTTGGTGCCTTGCAGTCAGATCTCATTCGGTTTTTCCTTCTTCTTCTTCTTCTTCTTTTCCTTGGTTCGCTCTATTATGGTTTTTTTTTTTCCTCCCCTGCTCGCAAGCTGACATTTGAGTTTTGAGTGGAAAGCTCACATCTAGTTATTTCTGAAACTAAAAATGTTCTCCCCATCTTGTAGGAGAAGATGAAAGGAGAGGCCTTCGCGTCTCCTGGAAAGAAACCAATTGTTATAATTCTCCCTTCCATTTCAGTGGCTTTTTTCATCTCGATGCAATCCAGGGCCTTTTCTTTTTGTATTTACAGTTGTTGTTGTTGTTGTTGTTGTTTTGGGGGGGAGGAAGGAAGGATAGAAATGGAGAAGTTCTTCAAAAAAGGAGTGAGTCAAAAGGGCGTGGATTGGTTTGGACAACTTGATATTTATTTTGTGGTTGTGGGTAGAAGACAATGGAGACAATGCACATGGGTTCCCTCCCTATAAATATATGAAAAGGCAAATGTCTGTGGAAATTCTCCATCATTCATGACTAGCCCAAAGGTGCTTTTTTTTTTCAAGAGGTAACTGGACTTTCTGGTTTTTCTTTGAAGAAGTTTTGCTTCTCATCCAAGAAGCTTCTTCAGCTCTGAGCGCCTCTAGAAAAGACATTTTGGGGTAGGGGTGAGTTCTAGTCTCACTTTAGGCATGAAAGTCGGTTGGGTGATTTTGGGCCAATCGCCAGGAGATAGTGAGTTCTAGCCCTGCCTTAAGCATGAAAACTGGTTGAGTAACTTTGTGGCAATCACAGAGAGATGGTGAATTCGAGTCCTACCTTAGTCAAGAAAGCTGGCTGGATGACTTTAGGCCAATCACCCGGAAATGGTGAATTCTAGTTCTGCTATAGACATGAAAGCCAGTTGGGTGACATTGGCCCAATCACCAGGAGATTTTGGGCCAATCTCCAGGAGATGGGGAATTCTAGTCCCACCTTAGTCAAGAAAGCTGGCTGGATGACTTTAGGCCAATCACCAGGAAATGGTGAATTCTAGTTCTGCTATAGACATGAAAGCCGGTTGGGTTGACATTGGTCCAATCACCAGAAGATGGTGAATTCTAGTTCTACTATAGACATGCAAGTCAGTTGGGTGACGTTGGTCCAATCACCAGGAGATGGTGAATTCTAGTTCTGCTATAGACATGAAAGTTGGTTGGGTTGACATTGGTCCAATCACCAGAGATGGTGAATTCCAGTTCTGCTATAGACATGAAAGTCGGTTGGGTGACATTGGTCCAATCACCAGGAGATGGTGAATTCTAATTCCATCTTAGGCTGTGAGGTACAGTTGCAGATATCATTTCAGCCTGCTGGACTCAAGGAGCTCCTATTTCTGAGAAACTTGACAGGGAATTTGGGGTTTATATGTCTGAGAGAGAAAAAATGAAAATGAAAGCCAGCGGCCAATGGCTGCCATTTTTCCCTCCCCTTGAGAAGGCATGATTCCATCATTGGCAATCATTTTGAAAAGGAGCTTCTGAAAGTACCCCAAAATAGTAAATATTATCCTGATCAAGGAATGAACAACTCAGACAAGCAATCAAATGATAAACAATAGCCCAATTAAGGAATCCCCCCCAAAAAACCACTCTCACCAATATTGACCAGACAATCCACTTGCATATAAACAGGGAGAGCAAACCACACTCCCTCCTAGCACTGATAACATTACCTACCCTGTTTCCCCTAAAATAAGACATCTCCTGATAATAAGCCCAATTGGGCTTTTGAGCACATGCACTAAAATAAGCCCCCCCCCGAAAATAAGCCCTCCCTGAAAATATTTAAACACATGCGCAGCTGTTCCCCGCCATTTCCTCTGGTTAGGTTAGGGAGACAGAGCTGGAAATCAGGTAAGAGGATCCCTGTCTTGTTCCACACACACCAAAATAATAAGACATCCCTAAAAATAAGGCCAAGTGCTTATTTCAGAGTTTGAAAAAAATATATAAGACAGGGTCTTATTTTCGGGAAAACATGGTAGTTGGGTCATGAAATGTCTGTGAGACAACCATGAAGGCCAGAGAACACCAAAGACCACTTAATAATCCCTCCTCCTCCTCCTCCTCCTCCTCCTCCTCCTCCTCCTCCTCCTCCTCTCCACAAACTCCATACCTTCTAACACTAATGATGTTACTGAGTTTGGGTTATGAAACTTCTGCAATAAAACAGTCAAGCTCCGAGAGGACTCCACAGAAAGTAGCCCTCTCGCACCTTAGTTATAACATCAAGGAAACGTTTTATTATTAAGAATCAATCAAGTGTATTTGATCCTAGACGGACCAGAGACAATGACTGACAGCTAAGGTAGAAATGGAAGCAGTCGCAGACTTTCTACAAGTAAAACACAATATTGCATTATCAACAGAGTGCTTTGAAGTTAGTTTCTGCTGTTGTATTTATCTATTATTTGTTTGTTTATTTATTAATTTATTTTTTAATTTGATTTATATGCCGCCCTTCTCTGGAGACTCAGGGCGGCTTACAATGCGCTAAGCAATAGCCTTCATACTTTTGTATTTATACAAAGTCAGCTTATTGCCCCCACAATCTGGGTCCTAATTTTACCTACCTTAGAAAGGATGGAAGGCTGAGTCAACCTTGAGCCTTGGCGAGATTCGAACCTGCAGTAATTGCAGGCAGCTGGTCTTAATAACAGGGTGCTTTAGACCACTGTACTACCAAGGCTCTTTTGTTTGTTTGTTTATTTATTTTTACAGTAGATAGATGATAGGCCCAATTGCCTAGGTAAATAGAGTTGTAGAAGCTTATATATTGCAGACTGTTTTGCAAGGGAGAGGGAGGCTACTAATGTTGAAATGTATTGATCAGTATTTAACTGGGGGGCGGGAACAGAATATCAGAATTGGAAGAGACCAGCCAACCAAGTAGCTTTCTAATCTGTCCGAATAGAGTTGGAAGGCATCTTGGAGGTCTTCTAGTCCAACTCCATGCTTCAAGCAGGAGACCTTATACCATTTCAGAGAAGTGGTTGTCTAGTATCTTCTTAAAGTAATGAAGAACCCACAACTTCTGGAGGTAAGCTGTTCCACTGGTTAATTGTCCTCACTGTTGGGAAGTTCTCCTTAATTCCATGTTGCTTCTCTATTTGATTAGTTTCCATCCATTGTTTCTTGTCCTGTCCTCTGGTGCTTTGGAGAATAGGTTGACTGCCTCTTCTTTGTGGCAGCCTTTTACATATTGGAACATTACAATCATGTCACCCCTGGTCCTTCTTTTCTCTATCCAAATCCAAATACTGCAACCGTTCTTCGTATGTTTTAATCTCCAGGCCCTTAATAATTTTAGTTGCTCTTCTCTGGACTTTTTCCAAAGTCTCTACATCTTTTTTATAGGGTGATGACCAAAATTAGATGCAGTATTCTAAGTATGGTCTTACTAAGGCCTTATAAGACGGTACTGATATTTCACATCATATATGTGCATTTTTCTTTTTAATGAACTTATTTTTGTTTTGTTTTTCTCCCATTTTGTTCTCTTCTTGTTTCTTTTTTCTAGTGTTGTCTTTTAATTCTCAAATTATTATTTTTTTAAAAAAAATCTAAAAAAAGAAATGATGGATCTTCCTGGAGAAGTTGAAGTCTCACAGAGAATCTTAAAACAACTCCGTGAAACTGACAAGAGAAAGTTGCCATGTGCCCAAGCTGGAAATTAGTGTGAAAAGGCCAGAGCAACTTGTTTGCATCCAAAACCGAAGTCCATCCCCTCTTCCTTCTGTACACGGCACAAAAAATTGCCATCTACTTTAAGCTCTCTGTGAATAGACTGTGCACTTAAAAAGAAAAAGGGATTAAAGCGCCTTTCCTTAATTACTTAGTATAATTCCAAAGAGAGCCACATACAGATCAAATAGTTATAAGAGCTGGTTGGGATTGGTTGAGTGCAAAGCTCTGGAGAATGGGCAGTTTCCTAGGTTTCAGAGATGAGACAATGCCGAGGAACCAGAGTCCAACAGAAAAAGGTGGTCTCCAAAATTGGTGGGGATGACGATAAATACTGTAGAACTCTTGAAGTGTGGAGATAACTTCGCTGAATGTTTGTTTACAAATTAGGTAAACGAGACAGTGGTTTTCTTCTCTTACCTAGAAACCTTTGTGATTTAGGTTTTTCTTCTAGCAACAGTTTTTTTCCACTGGATGTTGTTTGCCACAGGACAACAATTCTGTGGTTGTTTAAAAGGCTTGAAGATCCGTGTAGGTCTATCATATTCACTAGCAACATTTTCTTTTAGACTTCAGCAAGGCATTTGACAAAGTAGACCACAACCAACTTCTTGATAAGCTAGAAAAAAGTGGGATAGATTGCATCACCATCAAATCGATTTGTAACTGGATGACAAACTGTACTCAATGAGTCGTCTTTGATGGTACTACATCTACATGGAGGGAAGTAAGCAGTGGGGTATCACAAGGTACCATCTTAGGCCCAGTACTCTTCAACATCTTCATCAACAACTAAGATGAGGGAATAGAAGAGGAATTTACCAAATTTCCAGAGGATACTAAGATGGCAGGAATAGCCAACACTCCAGAAGACAGGCTCAGGATCCAAAAAGAGCTTGACAGATTTGAACCTTGGGCCCTAACTAACAAAATGAAATTCAATGTAGAGAAAAGTAAAGTCTTATACTTAGGCAAGAAAAAACAAAAGTGCACATATAGACTCGGTGAAACCAGGCTTAAGAGCAGTAACTGTGAGAGGGATCTTGGAGTTGTAGTGGACAACCAATTAAATATGAACCAACAGTGTGTGGCATCAGCCAAAAAAAAAAAACCAAATGCAATCCTAAATTGCATTAACAGAGGGATACAATCCAGATCATGTGAGGTATTACCTCCACTCTATAAAGCCTTAGTAAGACCACACCTAGAATCCTGCATCCAGTTTTGGTCAACACACTATAAAAAAGATGTTGAGACTCCAGAAAAAGTGCAAAGAAGAGCAACCAGGATGATTAGGTAACTGGAGGCTAAAACATACGATGTACGGTTACAGGAACTGGGCCAGGGGAGACATGATAGCAGTGTTCAATACTTAACAGGCTGTCACAGAGAGGAGGGGGTCAAGCTATTTTCCAAAGCATCTGAAGCCCAGACAAGGAATAATGGATGGAAACTGATCAAGGAGAGATTCAACCTAGAAATAAGGAGAACTTTTCTGACAGTGAGAACAATCAACCAATGGAACGTTTTACCTTCAGAAGTTGTGGGAGTTTCATCACTGAAAACTTTCAAGAAGAGACTGGACTGCCATCTGTAAGAAATGATGTAGGTTCTCCTGCTTGGGCAGGGAATTGGACTAGATGACCTACAAAGTCCCTTCCAACTCTATTGTTCTGTTCTGCTCTGTTCTGCTCTGCTCTGTTCTCTTCTTGGAAACCTCAAGTGATGGAGCACCCACAATATCTGGAGGCAAGTTCTTCCATTGGTTGATTGTTCTCAGTATTAGGAAATTCCTCCTTAGTTCCAGGTTGTTTCTCTCCTTGATTAGTTTCTATGCATTGTTTCTTGTCTTGCCTTCTGGTGCTTTTGACAATGGGTTGACTCCCTCTTCTTTGTGGCAGCCCCTTGAATATTGGAACACTGCTATCATGTCACCCCTAGTCTTTCTTTTCACTAGACTACACAAACCCAATTCCTTCAATGGTTCTTCATATGTTTTAGCCTCCACCCCCACCCCCAACCATCTTTGTTGCTATTCTGTGCACTCTTTCCAGAATCTCAACATCTTTGTTTTGATATTCTGGTGACCAAAACTGGATGCAGTATTCCAAGGGTGGCTGCAACGAAAGGGGAACACTTTTAAAAATGAAAGCTGCAAAAAAGTAACATTGGAGGCAGCTGATTTATCTCCAAAGGAACTCACAATATTGGGTCTTAACCAAGGTTGGGATTTAGCCAGTTCAGACCAGTTCGGGCGAACCGTTAGCTCCGAAATCAGCTGAGAGCGAACCAGTTTGCTCCGACAATTAGCTTGGCCCGTCCGCCGTCCCCTGCACTATACCGACCTGTTGTGGCTCCGTTACCTGAGCCTGTGTCATTGGCAGGAGAGGACTCCGAGAGTGAAGAAGAGGAGTTGGCAAGGCCTCCCTCTCCAGGACCCTCCTCTCTGGCAATGCCTTCAGCGTCCACCAAAGGGCAAGAGATAGGGCCGGGGCCAAGCACGTCCACGCAGCCACAGATGGACAGTGATGAAGGTAATGAGTCTTGGCTGGATCCATGCCAGTGTCACAGAGATAAGCACGTGCAACAGAAGAAAAGGCGTGCCCGAGATTAGGCTGAGTCACTGGACCACACCCCACAGGATATAAAAGGGAGTGTGGTGGCCAGTCAAACCTTGTGACGAACAGAGCTGAAAGCTTCCACATCATTCTGCATTGCCGGATTTTTGCTGTGGGACTTGGCTGGATTGTCTCTGGACTTGATTGTCTCTGTGATTGTTGAGCTGTTTCTTTTGATGTATCGGAAGTGGGGAGAAGTTGTCTCTCCTCTTCGTAAATGGTGAACTCTTGGCGGGCAGC
The DNA here is from genome assembly GCA_037215915.1 of Pantherophis vulpinus. Taxonomy (NCBI): domain Eukaryota; kingdom Metazoa; phylum Chordata; class Lepidosauria; order Squamata; family Colubridae; genus Pantherophis; species Pantherophis vulpinus. The sequence goes on along the minus strand of JAXLNS010000002.1, from coordinate 5,143,662 downwards.
CGCTGGGTTGTTGCCAAGTTCCGTTGTCTTGGGGGAGGAGGATTTTGCCGGCTGGTTTGGTCTTTGACTCTTGAACGTCTGTTGGTGTGTGTGCGTGTGGTTGGGGACAGAACACGACCTATATTTCCTTTGTTTGAATCACAGCTAATAGGTACGGCAGAGCGGATTGCCACATCTCAACTGTTTTACTTACCAGGGCTTCAGTAGAAGGTAAATTTTAGAGCTGTTTTCAAACATACTGGGCACACGCAGTCCACATGTTTGGCACGCATGCGCAGCGAACCAGTTGTTACACCAGGAAATTTTAGAGTTGTTTGCAAACACACTGTGCACGTGAAGAATGTATGTTTGACCTGTGTGCACAGCGAGCTAGTTGTTACACTGGTTGAATCCCACTGCTGGTCTTAACAAAGATAAGTTGGTGTTTAGCATTCAGCAAAGGGGTTACTGCCTTGGTCCTCTCCTTCATTTTGCATCGGGGAGGATGGATTTTCAAAAGCAAGATCTAGGACGCCCTCTGAAAAATATTTCCAAATGCCACTCTTTTTCTATTACTTTGTCATTGACCCTTAATGTTTTTTTTTTTTTTTTTCCCCTCCGGAACGATTTGGTTCCTGCTTGGAGAAAGAAGAAAAATGAAAATTGCAAAACTGGGCAGGGAAAAAAAAACAAAAAAAACCTTCTATCAGGCATTCCCATGCAGCGTTTTTGCTTGGCAAAACACAATTTATAACCCAAAAAAATCCGCCCGCATTTCTCTGGGTTCCGTCACTCCAGATGGCCAGGGCTGAGCAGAAAATACAATAAAACTCCTTGGCCTCTTCTTGAAAAGATTCAAATGATTGACATTAAAGTAGAAAACATTTAAAGCACTTAACCTTGGGCTGCTCCCGGGATAAATTTATTCTTCGGGGCCTGGTTTGCATTATTATTGTTTTGCTGTTTTATTTATTTATTTATTTTTATTTTCTTGGCTTCGACGGAATATTTTCAGCGCTGTCCGGATGGATCCAACTCTGTGTTTTTGACATCCCTGGCCAGACCCTGCTTGATGGGGAAGCCACCGAGTCCTTGTCAAGTTATGCTCAGATGCTCCCAGCTGTGCAGAAAAGCTTGGGGGATGGGTGGGTTTTTTTTTTTTTCCACACCAGCCTTGACCTGAGTTTACTATAAGAAAAATGTGATCACGGAGAAGAGTTGTAACCATGAGACTCTGGAGGAATTCTTTGGGGCTAATTCACGCAGGGTGAAAAAATGGGTCAAAATTAAAGC
>JAXLNS010000002.1:5124890-5139890 GCA_037215915.1 Pantherophis vulpinus | reverse complement strand
AGTTAGAGACTGAGATCTATCACATAAGTTTAGTTTTCTTTTCTTTTTCTTTTTCTTTTTTAAAAAAGAGGGGGGGAAATCTGAATGTTAAAACTGACAATTTTCAAGGGATTTGCAACTAGGAAGTGCAAATTAGTGAGGGGAGAGCCCTTTATCTTGATTCAAAGGGAGTCTTCTTTAGGAATTGGGAGGTGGGATTTGGAGCTAACTAGTCTAATTAACCTGGAGTTCAGTCGGGACTGTTGGTTACGTACCTATCTCCCATCTGCGTAGCCTCAGCCCTGCCCGCACTGCTAGATGCCCTGGCCGAATTGGCGGTTGAACTCCCCAACCTTCTGGTTGTGGGAGATTTCAATTTGCCATCGGCCGGGGAGACATCTGAGTCAGTCCGGGAGTTCATGGTCTCCATGACGGCCATGGACCTAACTCAGGTTGTACAGGGCCCAACTCACAAGGGAGGACACACACTCGACCTGGTTTTTCTCTCTGGACAGTGGATAAATGATCATGGTAGGGGAAACTTGTCAACCTATCCCCTGTCATGGTCCGATCATTCCCTCCTCAGGCTGGACTTTCTCTCCGTCATCCCCTGCCACTGGAAGGCAGAACCAGTGAGATTGTTCCGCCCCAGGCGCCTGATGGACCCGGAAGGGTTCCTGACGGAGCTTGGGCCTTTTCCCGCCTCCTTATCCCACGATTCATCTGAGGCCCTGGTCGAGGCCTGGGAACAGGCTGCAGTGGGGGCCTTGGATCGAATTGTGCCTTTGCGGCCTCTGACCCAACACAGATCCTGGGTGGCTCCCTGGTTTACTGCGGAGCTCAGGGAAATGAAGCGTCGGAGAAGACGCCTGAAGGGCGGTTGGAGATCCTCCCGATCCGAATCTGACCGAACACAGTTAAGAACCCATATTAGGTCTTATCTTGTGGCAATGCAAGCGGCAAAGAGCCAATATTTTGCCACTCTCATTGCATCTGCAGAAAATCGCCCAGCCGCTCTGTTTAGAGTGACCTGCTCTCTCCTCAATCATGGAGCGAGGGAGGACCCCTTGCAGGGCAGAGCTGAGGATTTTGTACAGTTTCTGCAAGATAAAATCGCTCAGATTCGGACTGGGTTGGACTCTGACTGGGCAGAGTCTGACGAGTCGACAGGGGCCTGTCCTGATGGTAACGTCTGGGTTGAGTTTGAGCCTGTTTTGATGGATGAAGTGGACAGGATCATGGGTCGACTGGGTGCCTCCACATGTTTATTGGACCCTTGTCCCTCCTGGCTCGTTTCTGCAGCCAGGGAGGTGACTGGAAGCTGGATGCAAGCGGTTGTCAACACTTCCTTGAGGGAAGGGGTCTTCCCTGCCACACTCAAAGAGGCGGTGGTTCGTCCCCTCCTCAAGAAGCCCACCCTGGATCCAGACTCCCTTAATAGCTATCGTCCAGTCTCCAACCTTCGCTTTATAGCGAAGGTTGTTGAGTCTGTGGTGGCACAGCAGCTCCCGCAGTTCCTGGAGGAAACTGACTACCTAGACCCGTACCAATCGGGTTTCAGGCGCGGTTACAGCATGGAAACCGCATTGGCCGCCCTAGTAAATGATCTCTGGCAGGCCAGGGATGGAGGTTGCTCCTCCATTCCGGTCCTTCTTGACCTCTTAGCGGCTTTCGATACCATCGACCATGGTCTCTTACTGCAGCGACTCGGGGGCTTGGGGGTGGGAGGCACTGTTTTACAGTGGTTCTCCTCCTACTCTCAGGCCACTCGCAGTTTGTGTGGATGGGGGGAGAGAGATCCACCTTGAGGCCCCTCACTTGTGGGGTGCCTCAGGGGTCGGTTCTCTCTCCTCTGCTCTTTAACATCAAACAATTTTTAATAATTTTTAATTGATTTTAATTTAATTTTAAATCGATTTTAATCTGTTTATGTAATTCTTTGTTTGTTTTGTAAGCCGCCCTGAGTCCTACGGGAGAAGGGCGGCATATAAATTACATACATACATACATACATACATACATACATACATACATACATACATAAAAACTTCTCCTTGTTTCATATGCGGGCTGCGGAAAATGTATCCTTAGAAACTCAAATTCAGCTCCACCGGTTTGCCATGCGGCCCTTGAATAAACAACTTTGCTGGGACTTCTGGGGGGGGGGGATGTCTGCCCATGAACCAATGCCGATGGTTGTGTTTTGAGACTGGGGGAAAGAAAGATGATTTGGTGAAAAAGATGAAGGTTGAAATAGGCTACTGATAGAAGAGAATATTTGTAATTCAGGTTGAACTGTGGTGTCCTTGGTGCTCTCTGAGCTGGGTGGTTTTCTTGCAGACATTCCATTACCCAACTAGGTAACATCATCAGTGCTAGAAGAGAATGGTTTGCTCTTACTTCTATATGCTATTCTATCTTGTTTGGAGAGAGGGAGAGAGAGAGGGAGGGAGGGAGGGAGGGAGAGAGAGAGAGGGGGGGGGGAGGGAGGGAGGGAATGTGTCTCATTTTAAAAACCTGTGAGATAATCCAGAGAGAGAGAGATAGGAATAGAAGGATAATAGAGAGATTATAGAGAGATAGATGATAGAAGATAGATAGATGAGAGAGAGAGATGAGAGATGATAGAAGATAGATAGATAGATGATAGATAGATAGATAGATAGATAGATAGATAGATAGATAGATAGATAGATAGATAGATAGATAGATAGATAGATGGTAGATGATAGAAGAGAGATGAAAGAGAGAGATGATAGATGATAGAAGATAGATAGAAGATGATAGATAGATAGATAGATAGATAGATAGATAGATAGATAGATAGATAGAGATAGATAGATAGATAGATAGATAGATAGATAGATAGATAGATAGATAGAATGTGTCTCATTTTAAAATCCTGTGAGATAATCCAGAGAGAGAGAGATAGGAATAGAGGGATGATAGATTATAGAGAGATAGATGATAGAAGATAGATAGATAGATAGATAGATAGATAGATAGATAGATAGATAGATAGATAGATAGATAGATAGATAGATAGATAGATGGATGGATACTGTGTTTCCCCAAAAATAAGACCCTATCTTATATTTTTTTTTGAACCCTGAAATAAATGCTTGGCCTTATTGCCATAGATAGATAGAGGGAATGTGTCTCATTTTAAAAACCTGTGAGATAATCCATCGTCTTTAAGCATAAGAAGGAATTTGGACCAAGTATGTCCTTTATCATTGGTTTTATACTTTACCTGACATCTGTCTTACTGCACAGGTTATCTAGATTCTGAATATCAATCTTTCTTTCTTTTCATTTGACACTTTAATAGACAAGTGGTAAACCAAATGATAGGTCTTTGCGGTGTCTTACAAGAAGGATTTTTTTTAAAAAAATACAAAGGGCCTCTGGATGGCTTTGAACGATTGCTTCAAGACTTCAAAGGGAAAGCCATAACATCAAAGGTGACCATATCAAGGTAATTGCGTGGAACAAATGATCCTTTTCAGCATTAGAATACATGGACATGAGAAAGTGATGGAAGGGAAAGGGGGACAGGACAGTAGGAGAAGCAGAAAGTGAGCAGAGGAAAACTTCAGAGAACTTCCAGTGCCCTGGGTCTAGTGGTTAAGGCACCAGTCTAGAAGCTAGGAGACTGTGAGTTCTAGTCCCACCTTAGACATGAAAGGTAGCTGGATGACTTTGGGCCAATCACCCAGTGAGAGTGAGTTCTAGTCCCACTTCAGCCATGCTTGTCCACTGAGTGGCTTTTGGCCTATCATCAAGAGATGATAAGATCTAGTTCCGCCTTAGATACAAAAATTGACTGGGTGACTTTAGGCCAATCACCAGGAGAGAGGGACTTCTAGGCCCTACCTTAGACATGAAAGTTGGCTGAATTACTTAGGGCCAATCACCAGCTGATAATGAGTTCTAGTCCCACTTCAGGCATGCATGTCCACTAGGTGGCTTTTGACCTATCACCAAGAGATGATAAGACCTAGTCCCACCTTAGACACAAAAACCGACTGGGTGACTTTAGGCCAACCACTAGGAGAGAGGGACTTCTAGTCCCACCTTAGACATGAAAGCCAACTCTCCGGATAACATTCAGAAGCCGTCCCTAGTTAAGTACACAGGAAGCCCTCAACTTACAACAGTTTGTTTAGTGATTGCTCAAAGTTACAATGGCACTGAATAAAGTGACCAGTTTGAGTCCTATAACTCATAATTGGGGTCATGTGATCACTTTTGCAACCTTCTGATAAACAAAATCAAGGGGGAGAGCCGGATTCAGTTAACAACCATGTTACTAACTTAATAACAGCAGTGATGAACAACTGTAGCAAGAAAGATTGTACAATGGGGCAAAACTCACTAGAGTAGAGTAGAGTAGAGTAGAGTAGAGTAGAGTAGAGTAGAGTAGAGTAGAGTAGAGTAGAGTACAGTACAGTACAGTACAGTACAGTACAGTACATAGAGTACAGTAAAGTAGAGAAGGGTAGGGTAGGGTAGGGTAGGGAATGGAATGGAATGGAATGGCGTAGGTTAGGTTAGGGTAGGGTAGAGTAGAGTAGAGTAGAGTAGAGTAGAGTAGGGTAGGGTAGGGTAGGGTAGGGTAGGGTAGGGTAGGGAATGGAATGGAATGGAATGGCGTAGGGTAGAGTAGAGTAGAGTAGAGTAGAGTAGAGCAGAGCAGAGTAGAGTAGAGTAGAGTAGAGTAGAGTAGAGTAGGGTAGGGTAGGGTAGGGTAGGGTAGGGTAGGGTCGGGTAGGGTAAGGTAGGGTAGGAAAGGGAAGGGAAGGGTAGGAAAGGGAAGGGAAGGGTAGGAAAGGGAAGGGAAGGGAAGGGAAGGGAAGGGAATGGAGTGGAGTAGAGTAAATAGAATAGAATAAAAATAGAATAGAATAGAATAGAATAGAATAGAATAGAATAGAATAGAATAGAATAGAATAGAATAGAATAGAATAGAATAGAATAGAATAGAATAGAATAGCAATAGCAATAGCAACAGCAACAGCAACAGCACTTAGACTTATATACCACTTCACATTGCTTTCCAGCCCTCTCTAAGCGGTTTACAAGGTCACCCTATTGCCCCCAACAATCTGGGTCCTCATTTTACCAACCTCAGAAGGATGGAAGGCTGAGACAACCTTGAGCCTGGTGAGACTTGATCTGCCAAACTGCTGGCAGCCAGCACTCAGGCAGAAGTAGCCTGCAGTACTGGATTCCAACCACTTTGCCACCATGGCAGTGGTGGGATTCATTTTTTTAAACTACCAGTTATGTGTGCATGGCATGGTGGGCATGGCATGGCTTGGTGGGTGTGGCTTGATGGGCGTGGCAGGGGAAGGATACTGTAAAATCTCCATTCCCTCCCCAATCCAGGGGAAGGTTACTGCAAAATACCCATTTCGTCCTGATCATCTGGGACTCAGGAGGCAGAGAATAGATAGGGGCAGGGCCAGTCAGAGGTGGTATTTACCGGTTCTCCGAACTACACAAAATTTCTGCTACCGGTTCTCCAGAACTGGTCAGAACCTGCTGAATACCACCTCTGCACCATGGCTCTTAATATTATTCTACTCAGAGTAGAGTAGAGTAGGGAATAGAACGGAATGGAATGGAATGGAACGGAACGGAACGGAACGGAATGGAATGGAGTGGAGTGGAGTGGAGTGGAGTGGAGTGGAGTGGAATGGAGAGAATAGAATAGAGTAGAGTAGAGTAGAGTAGAGTAGAGTAGAGTAGAGTAGAGTAGGGAACGGAGTGGAGTGGAATGGAATGGAATGGAGTGGAGAGAATAGAGTAGAGTAGAGTAGAGCAGAGCAGAGCAGAGCAGAGCAGAGCAGAGCAGAGCAGAGCAGAGCAGAGCAGAGCAGAGCAGAGCAGAGTAGAGTAGGGAACGGAGTGAAATGGAATGGAATGGAATGGAATGGAATGGAATGGAATGGAATGGAGTGGAGTGGAGAGAATAGAATGGAATGGAATGGAATAGAATAGAATAGAATGGAATGGAATGGAATGGAATGGAATGGAATGGAATAGAATAGAATAGAATAGAATAGAATAGAATAGAATAGAATAGAATAGAATAGAATAGAATAGAATAGAATAGAATAGAATAGAAAATATGGAATGGAATGGAATGGAATGGAATGGAATGGAATGGAATAGAATAGAATAGAATAGAATAGAATAGAATAGAATAGAATAGAATAGAATAGAATAGAATAGAATAGAATAGAATAGAATAGAATAGAATAGAATAAACTTTATTGTCACTTTGAATGTACACTAATCGGCATATCTTAAAATGAAATTTCGTTGCACACAGCTCTCAAAGGGTCACCACCTCCAATACACACAACATAAATGTGACAAAACAAATAAAGAAATAAATACAAAATTATGTATAAACCCACATATATTATCTCACTTAGCAACTGTCTCAATTGGCAACAAACATTTGGGGCTTTATACAGTAGCTGTGGTCATAAGTCAAGGACCAGCTGTACAATGACCCTGCTGGACTATGGAAAATTGCAAACAACTCAGGATAAATTCAGCTTGCTAAGAAAGACATTCTTGATAAGTCTTTTGTGAACTCTTCTTTGAAAAGCTAGTTGTTGTTTTGTTTCACACACACATACACACACACACAATGAAAAGAGATGGCATCTTTTGGCTTGGCATCCTTCTCCTCTCCTTCTATCATGTTTAAAAGGGGGGAGGGAAGCTGCAAAAGGATTGTTTTGCGGTTGAAAATTAATGCAACCCATTACATCGGTGAAATCTTCTCCACATATTTCTTGCCAAGCCGGTGGCCCTCGCCGAGAAAATAATTTTAATTTATCTCATTTTTCAAAGCTCCGCCAATGATTGTTTAACCTAGAGTGCCATCATGACTAAGTGTGTAAATGCAGAGGTCCTTGGCCATTTCGGGAGCGAGCAGCTATTAAATCCACCGACTGTTGCAAATGGGAAGCGCCAGAAAGCAGATACGTCAAATGGAATCCTTGTGTGTTAAAGCTTTGGAGTTATCTATGGGAGCTTAGTATTTGTTTTTGCTTTGAATTCCTGAATGGTGCAGAAATCTCTGAGCTGCTTTAAGTGTCCTTCTATGTCCCCGTGCCCCTTCCTTTGCTAAAGACATTGAAGAGACCAAGAAAGTTAAGATATGATCCTTTATCATCTTTATTTTGTTTATTAAATACCGCCCATCTCATTAACAAGCGATTCTGATTGGGTTACAGTTATCCATCCATCCATCATTCCATCCATCCATCCATCCATCCATCCATCCATCCATCCATCCATCCATCCATCCATCCATTTGTCTGTTTCATCTTGCAGTAGAATGATAATGATGATGATAACAATGTGTGTGTTTGTGTATATATATGTTTGTGTGTGAGTGTGAGTGTGTGTGTGTGTGTGTGTGTGTGTGTGTATCGGGGTGAGTTCTGCTTATCTTTACTACCGGTTCACATCACACCTGCGTGCATGCAATTGTGATTGCTAATATATATATATTACAGTATATATTTAGACCGATTATCTCTATCTCTGCCTCTATTTAGCTGTCTCTCATTTCTTTGCTATCTAGCATATCCATCCATCCATCCATTCTCAATTTCAACACAGAAGGACTTCTTTTCTTCCTTCCTTCCTTCCTTCCTTCCTTCCTTCCTTCCTTCCTTCCTTCCTTCCTTCCTTCCTTCCTTCCTTCCTTCCTTCCTCCCTTTGATTCCTCTTTCTTTACCTTCCCCCTTCCTCTTCTCCTTCCTCCTTCCTTCCTGCCTTCCTGCCTTCCTCCAATTCCTCTTTTCTTCCTCCAATTCACCTTCCCTTCCCCTACTCTTCTCCTCCCTCCCTCCCCTTCCTTCCTTCCTTCCTTCCTTCCTTCCTTCCTTCCTTCCTTCCTTCCTTCCTTCCTTCCTTCCTTCCTTCCTTTCTTCTTTCCTCCCTTCGATTCCTCTTTCTTTACCTTTCCCCTTCCTCTTCTCCTTCCTCCTTCCTTCCTGCCTTCCTGCCTTCCTCCAATTCCTCTTTTCTTCCTCCAATTCACCTTCCCTTCCCCTACTCTTCTCCTCCCTCCCTCCCCCTTCCTTCCTTCCTTCCTTCCTTCCTTCCTTCCTTCCTTCCTTCCTTTCTTCTTTCCTCCCTTCGATTCCTCTTTCTTTACCTTTCCCCTTCCTCTTCTCCTTCCTCCTTCCTTCCTGCCTTCCTGCCTTCCTCCAATTCCTCTTTTCTTCCTCCAATTCACCTTCCCTTCTCCTATCTTCTCCTCCCTCCCTCCCTCCCCCTTCCTTCCTCTTCCTTCCTTCCCTCCTTCTTTCCTCCTTTTGATTCCTCTTTTTTTACCTTCCTCCTTCCTCTTCTCCTTCCTTCCTGCCTGCCTTCCTGTCTTCCTCCAATTCCTCTTCCCTTCCTCCAATTCCTCTTCCCTTCCCCCTACTCTTCTCCTCCCTCCCTCCCCTCCCTCCCTCCCTTCCTTCCTTCTTTCCTTCCTTCCTTCCTTCCTCCAAAACTCAAATCCACCACATCTTTTCGATCTCATGGTTCAAAAGAATGCTTATATACTTATTGATACACTCAGCATCCAATTGGAAACAGGAGACTTCTGCCCAACAAGTTCTAGCCCCATCCATGTTGAAGATCATAATGAGAAAGTGGAAGGAACAGACCAAATTAATCTCTCCCCTAACTGCAACCCAACCAAAATTCAAAGGGAATGCATGAGGTATTCCTCCTAAGGATTTCATTTCAGGTACCACATTCCTTCACATTTCCATCACTGACCTGCTTGAACCTAAGGGGGCCTGTGGAATGACAGCTTAGGTGAGACAACATCTCCAAACCCAGGTGCTTCTGCTTGATCCATCTTTCCAATGCCTATCTTCAGTGAGGCCATCATTCCTCGGTTTATCTTGCCAGTCGTTATTTATACCTTGTGCCCAAAATGCTTCTGTCTTGTATATTTTCATGCCAACATGAAGTGTGATACAATCTACAGAGTTGGAAATCATCAAGACAGACAATGACATGTTGAGTGCTGTCAAAATGGAATCCATCAGGGAACTGTCCCAAAGATGGTGCTTTTTTTCAGGAGGCAGCTTGGCTTTCTGTTTTTTCTTTGAAGACATTTTGCTTCTCATCCAAGAAGCTTCTTCATTTCTGACTGGATGGTGGAGAATGGAAGGATTTATATTCATTGCAGACAGCTGGTCATTTGCATCCTTTTAGAGAGCTGTTGGCTGTGAAAGTTGGACCATAAGAAAGGCTGAGCGCCAAAGAATTGAGGCCTTTGAACTCTGGTGCTGGAGAAGACTCCTGCGAGTCCCTTGGACTGCAAGGCAATCCAACCGGTCAGTCCTAGAGGAGATCAGCCCTGACTGCTCTTTAGAAGGCCAGATCCTGAAGAGGAAACTCTTTTTTTAAAAAAAAAATTATTGAATTTTAAACAAGGATATAAAGACAATACAAAAAATATAAAGACATTACAAAGACAAACAAATTCCCACCACCTACATACCCACACCACATTTTACATATATATTTTGGTCATCCTCAGAATATATATTATATTGCTTTGTAACTTAATGAATGAATGATATATTCTCGATTCAAGTGTTTTAAATTAAAAATAATCTTGTATCTCTTCTTTATTCATTTCCAATTTTTAATTTTCTACCCTATTTTCTGTCATCTACATTTGTACTGATTTTCTTTTCCAGCCATTGATACCATCGGTGCCACACAAGATAGTATTCACTTTCTTCCTTATCCTGGAGTTCCAGCATCAATCTATCCATTTCGGCACACTCTGTTATCTTTGAGATTAATTTGTCTTTGGTTGGGAGTTGATCTGATTTCCAATTTTGAGCGAACAATAACCGTGCTGCTGTCATGCTGAAGATGAAACTCAAATACTTTGGCCACCTCATGAGAAGGAAGGACTCCCTGGAGAAGAGCCTAATGCTGGGAACGATGAAGGGCAAAAGAAGAACGGGATGACAGAGAATGAGGTGGCTGGATGGAGTCACTGAAGCAGTCGGCATGAGCTTAAATGGACTCCAGAGGATGGTAGAGGACAGGAAGGCCTGGAGGAACATTGTCCATGGGGTCATGATGGGTCGGACACAACTTCGCAACTAACAACAACAAAAAGAGATGTTGAGGCCACTTGGAGGTTTATTTGTGTCCTCAGGGTCACCCGAGTAGCGCAAATGTGTGTGGACCTTTCTTGGCTGCATGATGTTTTCTGCCTGTGTCCCTTCACTGTTGAAGATTGGCACAGGCACAAATAAGCAATCAGGAAACAATATCAATATAAACCATAAGGATACAAGCAACAAAATTACAGTCATACAGTCATAAGTGGAAGGAGATGAGTGATGGGAACGATGAGAAGATTAATAGTAGCGCAGACTTAGTAAACAGTTTTGAGGGAATTATTTGTTTAGCAGAGTGATGGCATTCGGGAAAAAATTGTCCTTGTTCTGGTGTGCTCTATAGCGTCGTTTTGAGGGTAGGAGTTGAAATAGTTTATGTCCAGGATGCGAGGGGTGGGTAAGTATTTTCACAGCCCTCTTTTTGACTCGTGCAGTATACAGGTCCTCAATGGAAGGCAGGTTGGTAGCCATTGTTTTTTCTGCAGTTCTAATGATCCTCTGAAGTCTGTGTCCGTCTTGTTGGGTTGCAGAACCAAACCAGACAGTTATAGAGGTGCAGATGACAGACTCAATCATTCCTCTGTAGAACTGATTGATTGATTGACATTGTGCTTGGAATTGAATCGTGCCTTGGAAACTTTGGGCTTTTGTTACCTTGGGAGCTCTCTTGGGTGTCAGTTTAAGTTTGCCTGGAGGATTTATTTTGTTTGAAAAACTTGCAAGTGCTTTATGGATTCTTTGGTCATTGTTCTATGGACTAACATTGGTCTACTTGTGGATGGAGACAGTTCTGGGTTTTGGTGAAGGGAATTGCTGGGGAATATTAATAAATTAACTAAATCATAGTTGTGTGTACGTATGTGTGTGTGAGTGGGGAGCAAACATCCCCATGGACACATGATCAGACAGTTGGCAACTGGTTCATATTTATGATGGCTGCCATGTCTCAGGGTCATGTGCTCCCTTTTTGTGACCTTCTGGCAAACAAACTCAATGGGGAAGCCAGATTCACTTTATAGCTGTGTTACTAATTGAACAACCACATGGATTCATGTAACAACTATGACTAGAAGGGTCATAAAATTGGGCAAAACCAGAGGTGGTACTCACCCGGTTTGCACCCATTCGGGCGAACCGGTAGGGGAAATTTGGCCTGGGTCGTCAAACTGGTAGCGACCTCTGGCAGCCCCAATCTCCACCCAGTTGCTCACTCCCCGCTTGCTCATCCCACCTGTCCGCTCGATGCTCGCCCCACCCATCCCAGCCCTATATATGTTGCCTTCGCTTTGCCATGCGGACCTGCTACTCGCCTCTCCAGTCACCTCGCCTCACCTGCTCTGCTGTTCTGCCCCAGCTACGGACCCCAAAGAATGCAGCACACACAAAGTCTGTACAAACCTTAGTTTACTAAATTAAATCAGGCTTTTTCAAACAAAGGCTGTTAATTAACTTTCTTAACAGCCTACAAGAATCCAAAGAATAAATAATCGTAATCTTACTATGGTTGGCAGAAAGCCCAAGAAGCAATTTGCAGGAAACTGATAAAAGAACAAAGATCCAGACGCGAAGGAGAGTGAACGAAGTTGTTCCTTGCAAATTGCCTCAGTCATCGTCCTTCCTTAAATAGGCTAAGGGAGTGGCCAATTAGCCCCAAGCCTTACTCTCAAGGAGACCTCCTCCTGAGGAGCCACTCCTGCCTTTTGGCAGATCTGCGTGCCCATGCATCGAGAAGAGGCTCCTCCACTTCGCTCTCTCCACTGGAAGGAGCCTCTGGAGGTTCTGAAGGCCCTGGCTGAGTCTCTGCCTCTGGCATCACATCCTCTTCGGCCTCCTCGCTGTCCGACTCGAGCACCAGCTGCGCAGGCTGCTGGCGCGACACCACACCAGCCTCCTCACTGTCGGAATCAGCTACTAGTTGCACAGGCCGCTGGCGGGCCACAACATCTGCTCAGCTCACCAAAGGTAAGCAATGCATGCCACCCACTCGCCCTTTGTCTTGGGTCGGGGGCCGGGGCCAGGGATGTGCCATTCCCTGAGGCCCCAGAGCCACCGCCCGCCATGGCAGGGTCAGGGAATGCACCATTCCCTAGCTCTGACCTTGTCCCGGAGCCACCACCCACTTTGGCCGAGTTGGGGAACGTGCCATTCCCTCACTCCAGCTTTGCCTGGAAGCTGCCTCCTGCTTGCCGCCTGCCTTGGCTGGGTCGGAGAAAGCACCATTCTCCAGTTCCATCCCACCACCCCACCTGACTTGCACATCAAGGTGACTTCAACCCATTGGTTCATTTCCTACATTGAGGATTGAAAGGATTAACCAGTGAAAAATAAATTTGCTGTTACCAGGGGCACCACTTGGAGGTTGCTACCTTGCCCCCAAGTATCCCCTTACAAAAATATTGAAATTGAGAAGGAACATTTTAGACTGAGCTAAGGAGATTGTTGGTACACCTCAAACAGAAGGATTAGAAAGATTGAAATCTAAAGTAAAACACCTTCATAATTGTACAGAACAAGTTGAGGAGATGCCCAGAACCTTCTCCTCCTCCTCCTCCTCCTTCCTCCTCTTTGTCTTCTCTAGGATCTTGGTATGTTTAGCCTACAGAGAGGACTAAAGACTGCCGGGAAAGATTTAGCAGTGTTCAAATATTATATGAAGTTTGCCACACAGACAAGTAAGTGAACTTTATTTCTGAGCTCTAAAGCAGAACTAGTAGGTTAAAGAGAGAGAGAGAGAGAGAGAGAGAGAGACAGATATAATTATGTTTATTCTGAGTATCCCCTGTATAAATTCCGACTTATGGACATAGTTAGTTGTCTGAGTCCATTACTCACCTTAAGCAGAGTTCTTTACAAGATGCTGAACAAGGAATAACAAATAACAACTGAACCATGGTCAGAGGTTCCTGATTGGTCACGACCTCTTCTCTGCCCTCTATCCAATTATTTGTTGTTCTCCCAATTTTAAACAACTTCTTATCTCAGAGCTGTCACAAAGACGGCAATCCCCAAGTGGGTTAGGAGGCCTCTGAACCTCCAGAAAGAGATCAGCAAATGTGGATCCCATTTAAATGTGAAATTTAACATGTCCATTTTGCAACAACAACAGCAACAAAAATAAATGAAGAAGTCCCTGCTAGCTTTGCCATACAGGGAGTCCTCAGCTTACGACCAGAGGTGGCATTCAGCCAGTTCGGACTGGTTCGCCCGAACTGGTAGCGAAAATTGTGGGTGGGATCTGTCCTATATACCATCTATACCATCCTATTTAGGCACATTTTTGAGGCTGTGCACATTCGCGGAAGGTGTACGCGCTAGCAAAGCAAAGCGTGGAAGGCTGTGCGCATGTGTGGACAGGGCGCCCATGCTCACATTTGCGAACCGGTAGGGAAAGTAAGTGAATACCACCCTTGCTTATGACCACAATGGAGCCCAAAATTTCTGTTGCTAAGGGAGATGTTTGTTAACTGAATTTTGATCCATTTTACGACTTTGCTTGCCGCATTTGTTAAGCAAATCACTGCAGATGTTCAGTTAGCCATATGGTTGTTAAGTGAATTGGGCTTCCCCATTGACTTTGCTCATCAGAAAGTCGCCAAAGGGGATTGTGTGACCCCCCCAGGACACTGCAAATATATGTCGTAAATATGGATCAGTTGTCAAGCATCTGAATTTTGATCACGTGGCCATGGGGATGCTGAAATGATCATAAGTGTGGGAAATTGTGCTATTGCTTAGCACATTGTAAGCCGCCCTGAGTCTCCGGAGAAGGGCGGCATATAAATCAATTTTTTTTTAAAAAAAATGGTCATAAGTCACTTTTTTCAATGCCATTGTAGCTTCAAATGGTCACTCTGACCATTATCTCTGAATGGTTGGAGAGAGAGAGATAAAGATACAGTGAGAGAGATAGAGAGAGAAAGAAAAAATTGAGATAGATAGATAGATAGATAGATAGATAGATAGATAGATAGATAGATAGATAGAAAGAAAAAGAGATAGAGATAGAGATAGAGATAGAGATAGAGATAGCGGTAGAGGTAAGATAGAGATAGAAATAGAGTTACATAAAACTAAAAAAGAATAAGGTAGCAAAACACAAAGACAAGCGTGGGATTCTACTGGTTCAGACCGGTTTGGGCGAACCGGTAACTCTGACGATCATCTGGGATCGAACCGGTTTGCCGGTTTGCCCTGATGATAAGATGGGCCCATGCACCCACCCATGCTATTTTTCTACCTTTATCTTCTCAGCTGATTTGCAAGCAAAGCAGATTGCCATGCCCCAGTTGTGTTTCTCCTCTGAAGAAATGCGGGAGTGAAGATTTCTTTAAACTGTGCATGCGCGTGAAGCGCGCAGTCAACTGAACTGGTTGTTAAACCGGGAGGATCCCACCATTTCACAAAGAGGAAATACACCCATTGTCCCAATTGGATAATGTGACCCGAATAGGTAGCTATAAAAATTTTCTAAATAAATACATTGGACATAAAATTGAGATAGACCTGTGATGGTGAACCTATGGCATGCGTGCCACAGGAGGCACATGGAGCCATATCTGTGGGCACAGAAGTGTTGCCCTAACTCAGCTTCAGCACGCATATATGCGCCAGCCAGCTGATTTTCGGGCCTTCCGGACCCACCAGAAGTCGGGAAACAGGCTGTTTCTGGCCTCCGGGGGGAAGGCCATTTTCGCCCTCCCCAGGCTCCTAGGAAGCCTCTGGAGCCTGGGAAGGGCAAAAAACAGGCCAATTGGGCCCACTGTGCCATCAAGTGCTAAAAGCGGGGCGAGCGCGGGGGGGGTCACGTGCACATGCGTGGGGGGGGGCGGGGCGCATTGAA
>JAXLNS010000002.1:5114890-5119890 GCA_037215915.1 Pantherophis vulpinus | reverse complement strand
TAATAATAATAATAATAATAATAATAATAATAATAATAATAATAATAATAATAATAATAATAATACATCCTTACATCCTTAAACAGCTTACATCCTCCGACGATACCTTAACAGTTCCTAGGTCCTTGGTTAGGACTCGAGCTGCTGAGCTATTAACCAGCCTCAAAGGCTGTGAATCTCACTAAAGATTAACCAATAAATAATACATCCTCTTACATCCTCCGACGATACCTTAACAGTTCCTAGGTCCTTGGTTAGGACTCGAGCTGCTGAGCTATTAACCAGCCTCAAAGGCTGTGAATCTCACTAAAGATTAATAATAATAATAATAATAATAATAATAATAATAATAATAATAATAATAATAATAATAATATAAAATAAAAATCTGAAAAGTTCCCATTGGGGAGAACTTTGGCAGAAGTTCTCTTAAGAGAATAAATTTAGCATTTTAACAGGGAGCTACTTTGCCTTCCCAAACTTCTGCAACCAATTCATATTCATTGTGAGATAGCAAGGAGGAAATTTGATGTCAGTTCATTTTCCAGGGTTCAAGCATATTAACTTGTCCTGAACTGTAGCCAAATATCTTCTCTATTTCCTTCTCTTACCCACCCCCCACCCCCATTTTCGAGCTCAGGAATAATGAGGGTTTTCTATAAAACCAATTGAATCCATTAATTTCTTCTAGCAATGGCATAGAGAGATTGTGAGAATTCTCCACACGTTCTGGAATCAGATCTCTCCAGGCTAAAACTACATTAAAAAAAGGAAGAAATAATAATAATAATAAAAAAATCAGAACGTTTCTCCCAGGTCTATATAACTAGTAATGCTGACTCGGTCATAATTCTTGCCCATTATATGTTCCCGTGCCCTTAAAGGTGAAAGTACAATAATAAATGGAATGGGTTTGTGAATAAAACTGTCTTTAGAATTAGCTATTACGTCCACATGAATATACCGCAATGAATTTATGATGATTAATTGTACTATGAACACCGGTGCACATAATAATGATTTGCTATGTGTTATAAAGCATTGCCAATATTCACTACATCCAAATGTAAGAGAATGCATAGATAGATAGATAGATAGATAGATAGATAGATAGATAGATAGAGAGAGAGAGAGAGAGAGAGAGAGAGAGAGAGAGAGATATTAGATAGAGAGATAGAGAAATTAGATAGATAGATAGATAGATAGATAGATAGATAGATAGATAGATAGATAGATAGATAGATAGATAGATAGATAGATAGATAGATAGATAGATGGATGGATGGATGGATGGATGGATGGATGGATGGATGGATGGATGGATAGACAGACAAACATGGTAAGTAGGTAGGTAGGTAGGTAGGTAGATACATCGATGGATGGATGGATGTAGATACAGATGGATGATATAGAGATGATAGATAGATAGATAGATAGATAGATAGATAGATAGATAGATAGATAGATAGATATAGATAGATAGACAGAGAGAGACATAGATAATATTAATATTATTACACATAATTATTTGCTACGTAAAGCATTGCCAATATTCACTACATTCAAGTGAAAGAGAATGCAGAGAGAGAGAGAGAGGTGACAGAGATAAATATAGACGATAGATGATGGGGGGGGAACCAGATAAATAGATAAGTAGGGAGGTAGGGAGAGGGGGGTACACACCAACATACAATGGCAGGAGAGGGAGCTTTCTTAAGCAAACCAAGGACAAAGAGTAAAAAGGAAGGAATGAAGATCCCGTAAAGGTCCCAAATTTACCAAAAGAAAAGAAAAGTACCTCAGGATTGAACTGTGAGGTCCTTGGTGCTCTTTGAGATTGGCTGTTTTCTTGCAGATGTTTCATGATCCAACTAGGTAACATCATCAGTGCTAAAAGGAAGTGAGGATTTGCAGAAAGGAGGAGGAGGAGGAGGAGGAGGAGGAGGAGGAGGAGGAGGAGGAGGAGGAGGAGGAGGAGGAGGAGGAGGAGGAGGAGGAGGAGGAGGACTGGATGGTCCTTTCTGCTCTGTAAGTTTAGTTGTTTCCTTGTGGGACATTTCATGACCCAACTAGATAACATCATCAATGCTAGAAAGGAGAGAGGGTTTCTCTCTGTATATATAGTAGGCTTGCCCTGTCAGTATTGGCAGTAGTGTTCTTGGTAGTGGCTTGGTTGGGCTGTCATTTACTGTTTGATTTTTAGTCTAATATGAGAGAGAGAGAGAGAGAGAGAGAGAGAGAGAGAGAGAGAGAGAGAGAGAGAGAGAGGGGGAGGGAGAGAGAGGGAGAGAGAGGGGGGGAGAGAGAGAGGGGAGAGAGAGAGAGAGAGAGGGAGGGAGGGAGGGAGAGAGGGGAGAGAGAGAGAGAGAGAGAGAGAGAGAGAGAGAGAGAGAGAGAGAGATACTCTGTTTTCCCGAAAATAAGACCCAACCGGAAAATAAGTCCTAGCACGATTTTTCAGGATGCTCGTAATATAAGCCCCAGTTAAGATTGTCAGCCAGATGGAGGCATTTAGTAACATATTTTCCCCAAAATAAGACCTAACCAGAAAATAAGCCCTAATGCATCTTTTGGAGCAAAAATTAATATAAGACCCGGTCTTATTTTCAGGGAAATACAGTAGACAGACAGACAGACAGACAGACAGACAGACAGACAGACAGACAGACAGACAGACAGACAGACAGACAGTCAGACAGACAGACAGACAGACAGATGATAGACATACTGTAGACCTGCATCCTTAGATCTGAGTCCCTTCCAACTCTTAATTGTTTATGTTCTTTGTTCTATGTTCCCTCTGTTAATGCAAGCTAGGATTGCATTGACTTTCTTGGCTGCCGCCGCACACTGCTGCTCATATTTAGATGGTTGTCCACTAGGACTTTACTAACTTTACTGACCTGCTAAATATTTTATTGTTGCATGGTAGCATCTTATAACCCCCCGCTCCCCAAATCCTCAATGACACAATGCAAATTTAATATCAATTAAAAAGAAAACATAGCATCAAACCATTCATTGCCACTGTGGTAGTGTTGTGTTTTCCTACCCTCATCCCATTCATTGTGCTCACACAGGGAATGTGGAATGATTCTATCTTATGTCCCTGCAATTCTTTAGCCTGGTTAGATTTTCTGCTACTTCTCCGAGCAAATGGTGTCTTTCTGGGGGTTGAGTTCAGTTTGGCTTCTCAAACAGGGCCAAATTTTGCACGTCCTTCAACGAAAACTTTTCCTTTTGAGGTGGAGTGGAGAACCAACCTGAAGTTGGAGGATGGATTTCATTAGGAACTCAGGATTTTGTTCTTTGTTTCCTTCCCTTCATTAGGAAAATTAAATGAGTCTGAAAGAGTTATGTCTAAAGAAGCTGGGACAGATTACAAAGCACGGATGAACCATGAATATCCATAATGACTTATGAATATGGAAACCTAGTAGAGCTGTCCATCATGTGGAGACATAGTAGAATTCTAACCACGAGTTTCTCACCAAAAAGAAGAAAGCAAAGTACAATGATGGAGAGTAGGAGCCATTGATGCTAGATAAGGGTCTATAGAATTCAAGAGGGGGAGGACTTGAGTCTCTTGTGGCAATACAAGTGTCATCAGTTTAGGTGACACATTTATTTTGTCCTCCACCTCCACCTGCTCTTCTCCTGCAATGTCCACTCCGATGGGCAGTTGACCTGGGATTCAAGAGTTAAAGGACAAGACGCTCTCCCTTTGACCAAGACCTATGGACAGGTTCATCCCTTTGTCTAACAGGAAAGTTCTCACCAAAAGAAGAAGGCAAAGCATAAGGATGAAAAGCAGGATCTGTTGTAGGTTCATTCAGAGGTTCTAATGAGTGCAAGGAGACTTACCTATTTGTTATATATCATTCCCCAGAAGACAAAGGTGTGTATGTATAGATCTCTTTTCATTTTTTCCCCTACAACAACCATCACAGATTGGACTCAGAAGGAATGACCAGTCCAAAGTCACCCAAGAATCTTTCATGATGGAAAGTAACAGAAAACAGAGTTGGCAAGGATCTTGGAGATCTTCTAGTCCAACCCTCGGTTCAAGTAGGGAGCCTTGGTGGCACAGCAGACTAAAGCACTGTTAAAGTAACACCAGCTGCCTGCAATTATTGCAAGTTCAAATCTCACCAGGCTCAAGGTTGACTCAGCCTTCCATCCTTTCGAAGGTAGGTAAAATGAGGACCCGGTTTGTGGGGGCAATAAGCTGACTTTGTATAAAAAAAGAACACCACTTGGGAGGGGGGGCGAAAGCCCTACTGAGCAGGTATATACAAAAGTATGAAGGCTATTGCTTAACGCATTGTAAGCTGCCCTGAGTCTCCAGAAAAGGGCGGCATATAAATCGAACCAATAAATAAATAAATAAATAAATAAATAAATAAATAAGAAACCTTATACCAGTGATGGCTAACCTTTTTAGTTAGCATCTCTGGCTGGGAACACCAAAAAATGTCACTTCATGTCTAACCGGGAGGGCCTCTGAGCAGGTGGGGAAGGCTGTTTTCACCCTCCCCAGATGCATAGAGAGGCCCTAGAGCCAGGTGAGAAAGAAAAACGGGCCTTTCCCCACCCCCCAGGCTCTCCAGAGGCAGGAAACAGCCTACTTCTGGTTTCCCTACTTCTGGTGGGCCCAGAAGGCCCAAAAATCAGCATGCATGCCAGAGCTGAGCTGGCGTGCCCACTGATATGGCTATGCATGCCACCTGTGGCACACGTGCCATAGGTTCGGCATCATGACCCTATACCATTTCAGACAAATGGTTGTCCAATCTTTTCTTTAAAAACCTCCAGTTTTGGAGCACCCACAACTTCTGGAGCAAACTCACTCCACTGATTAATTATTCTCAATGTCAGCAAATTTCTTCTTAGTTCTAGGTTGCTTCTCTCCTGGATTAGTTTTCATCCATTGCTTCTTGTCCTGCCTTCAGGTGCTTTGGAAAATAGGTTGATCCCTTGTCTCTGTGACAGCCCATCAA
>JAXLNS010000002.1:5054890-5109890 GCA_037215915.1 Pantherophis vulpinus | reverse complement strand
CAGCTTCTGCTACCCTAGCAGTTTGAAAGCACATAAAAAATGCAAGTAGACAAACAGGAACCACCTTTATTGGGAAGGTTACATCGTTCCGTGTGCCTTTGGCGTTTAGTCATGCCGGCCACATGACCAGGGAGACATCTTCGGACAACTCTGGCTCTTAGGCTTTGAAATGGAGATAAGCACTGCCCCCTAGAGTCAGAAATGACTAGCACGTACGTCCGAGGGGAACCTTTACCGTTACCTTATACAGTTCTAGTCTCTGCTTCCTAAGAAGGAGATGCTAGAACTAGCAAAATTTCAAAAAAGGACAATCCAAATGATGAAAGGGTACAGCAGCTCTCATCCTCGGATGGAATAGTTGATTCAAGTGGATTTAAAAAAAAATGTTTGGACTAAGGAAGGGATGGGGGGGGGAGACCAGGTAGAAATGGCTGAACAAATTTAGATGAACAAAAATAGGAGTGTGAGGTCCTTGGTGCTCTCTGAGCTTGGTGGCTTTTTTGCAGACCTTTCATGACCCAACTAGGTAACGTCATCAGTGCTGGGAGGGAGTGGATTTGTGGAGAGGAGGAGGAGGAGGAGAAGGAAGAGGAGGAGGAGGAGGACGAGGAGGAGGACGAGGAGGAGGAGGAGGAGGGGGAGGAAGAGGAGGAGGAGGAGGAGGAAGAGGAAGAGGAGGAGGAAGAGGAAGAGGAGGAGGAGAGGATGGGTTCCTTGTAGTTCTTTGCTTAGTTTGTTTTCTTGCAAATCTTTCCTTACCAGACTAGGTAACATCATCAGTGCTAGAAGGGAGTGGGGTTTGGTCTCTGTTTATATACACATGAATTGCCCTGTCCATGTTGGTGTTTTGACCCAGGCCCAAGTAAGTAGTAATTAGACGTAAACATTCCAAAACAAACAGACTTTATTAGAACAGCTGAGAATTAACTCATTCTCAGCGTAGTCCAAACTAAATTAAAACAAGTTCTTCTTAATACAAATTCTTCAGTCTAATCACCAACCTTGGTATAATTAGGCAAACTGCCAAAGGCTTCTCTTGGCAAAAGTTCAGAAGCAGAAGACCAGAGATAAGTGCAGCAAGACAAGAACAAGTTTATCAACATTGTTTTCTGACAAAGAGCCCAAGAGCCGTTGCTGGTCTTTTAAGCCTTATGGGTGGGGCCAATCATCTGTTGGCCCTACTCCCGAGTTGTCCTCTTTGCTTTAGCTGCTCCTGCCTTCTGGCAGCTCTTCACATACATGCACTAGAAGAGGTTCCTCCTGTTCCTCTGCCTCTCTGCTGTCAGTCTTTGGAGGCTCCGGAGTCCGCACATCACTCCCCGATGACCCTGGACCCATTTCTGCCTCTGACACAGAGCCCTCATCCAGGCCTTCCCCAGCCTCCAGGACTGGCCCATGTTCTTTCTCAGTCTCATCGCTGTCCGACTCCACTGGCTGCTGGTGGACCAGAACAGTTGGTGGGAGTGTTCTTGATTGTTCCTTGATTGCAATAATTGCAAAATTAGTGTAAGCAGTCAATAGTTGTCAAGCCTGAAGAACCAGGAAGGACACGTACTTAATTCTGAGTAGTTTCTTTATTGCTGTTCACCTACAGACAGAATCTTTCCAGGCTAAAGCAATTATAACTATGGATATACTTTGTGAAATGCTAGGGAGGATCCAGCCCTGCTCTCCTCTAGCCTACCAGATATTCCAAGCTCTGTTGCCTCTTTGCCCTTCTGTGACTCCTGACTATGCTCCTCCACAATAGTTCTAAAAAAAATAATCCCGTGTATGTTTTGTCTTCCATTGGAAAGAAAATAAAAAAACTATTGTACTGCCAGCCATTTATAATCCATATACTGCAGCTACTGGTTGAGCTGCTGCTGTAAAGAAAATGGAGGGTGGATGGGTAAATCACCATCATCACGATCGTCAGTATCGTTGTTGTTGTTGTCGTCATTGCCCTCGTCATCATTGTCGTCATCATCCAAAAACGTACTGTAGGGGAAGAGCAGGAAGAGATGGGGGTAGGGAAGTTAAGTGCATCATTGGTTTAGAATCCTTGCATAACCACAAGCACTCCTATATTCTATTGATCTTTATCTGGCACCAAATTAGCATTGAACTTTAGTTGACCAGATTCTTATGTATAGGCTTGAATAAATCTATGCTTCAACCAGAGGTGGGCTGCTGCCAGTTCGGACCAGTTTGAGAGAACTGGTAGCACCCACCCCAGCATTATCCTGTCCTATATATCTCAATCACTGCCTCACTTCTGGCCCCTGTAGCCCAGTTGATTTCCATGCCTCGCCCGCTCTACTCACCGCGGCTGCCTGAGAAGGTGTGCTGGAAGCCACGCACATGAAATCGTTGTGTGTTTGAAGTCACATGCGCTCACATTTTCAGTTCCGTACTAGGCAAACCAGTTTTTAAATTATGTGAAGCCCACCTCTCGCTGCAACCCTATGAATGGTCCTGATTCTTTGCATCTTGTTCCTACAAGTACCTAGCACAAATGTGTGAGTGGTTTTTTTTTTTTAATATTTCAATCAATTTATATGGCCACCCATCTTCCCAAAGACAACTATGGGCATCTAACCAGAATTCAAAACAATATAACAAATGAGGAACCAAACAACAAAACAAAACAAAAGGACTGCCATTTGTCAGAAATGGTGTAGTGGGAGGTTGGACTAGGTGACCTATAACAGTGATGGCTAACCTTTTTCTCGTCATGTGCTGAAAGCGTGCGTGCACGCGAGCAACACCACATGTGTGTGCCGGCACCCATAATGCAATGTGCCCTCGCATGTGCACGTGACCCCCCCACTCCCGCACCCCCCCACATGCGTGTGCAACTGCCCCGTCCTCCATTTTGGGCCTAGTAGGCCTCCTTGCAGCCTCCTGGGCCCAAAAATGGGCCAAGGGGGGACACGCTGCCTTCCGTGCTCCCCCCGCCCCCACACATGCATGTGTGACCCCTGCCCCCTGCATGTGACCCCCGCGCATGCACGTGCGGCTCCCGCATGCACCCCACCCCCCGCATGCGACCCCCCCCATGCATGCACGCGTATCTTCTGCATGTGCCCCTCCCCTCCCTCGCGCACCCCAAAAATGGGCATGTGCGGTGAAGCTGAGCTGGGCGACGGCTCGCGTGCCTGGAGAAAGGGCTCCATGTGCCAGCTGTGGCATACGTGCCATAGGTTCACCATCACAGACCTATAAGGTCCCTTCCAACTCTGTTAATCTGTTAAAATGAAAACCAAAGCATTGGTTTCTTTCATGAAGCTGTCATATGCACATCTACGAAGAAAGAGTTCTAGGACAACTCACCCCAGCTGATTCAGCCTGGTCACCTCACTGAGGCCAACTCACCATGGAACAATTCAACACAAGATAACTCAAGAGAGGGACAGGTGAATTGCAGTGGGCAATTGTTTTGCTTTAGGTTTGAACCTTCTCAAGTTCTTGAGGCTATGGAGTCACTTGTCCCTCTTGTCTGATGAAAAGAAGGACTAGGGGAGACGTGATAGCCGTCTTCCAATATCTCAGGGGCTGCCACAAAGAAGAGGGAGTCAAGCTATTCTCCAAAGCACCTGAGGGCAGGACAAGAAGCAATGGGTGGAAACTAATCCAGGAGAGAAGCAAGTTAGAACCAAGGAGAAATTTCCTGACAGTTAGAATAATTAATCAGTGGAACAACTTGCCTCCAGAAGTTGTGAATTCTCCAACACTGGAAGTTTTAAAGAAGATGTTGGATAACTATTTGTCTGAAGTGGGTGTAGGGTTTCCTGCCTAAGCAGGGGGTTGGACTACACTATCCCATCCCATCCCACCCCACCCCATCCCATCCCATCCCATCCCATCCCATCCCATCCCATCCCATCCCATCCCATCCCATCCCATCCCATCCCACCCCATCCCATCCCATCCCATCCCATCCCATCCCATCCCATTCCATTCTATTCTTTGTGCTTATTCTTGGAAGACGTGATGTAAGATTGTCCCTCTTGGAATTCACTTAGTTCAAATCCCTCAAGCACCGATTGACATCTTGAGAACAAGGAAAGTTTGAAGCCTTGCCAAGGTTTCTCTCTTTTTCTCCCCCCCCCCCAGCTTTGCTTGAAGTCTTCTATTCAAGGCTGATTTTCAAAGCTCAATTTTCCTGCTGCGATTCTTACCCAGTGATTCCTTGATGGCCTCACTCCTCCGAACACCACCTAGTTTGGACAACTGACATTAATTGGCCTGTTTGATGTCAGGCAGAGAGGCTGAAGACCAAATGAGCTTTGACTGACTTGCTACCTCAAGAAATGAGTCTTCTGGAATGGCTTTGAGCTGGAGGGATGGAGTAGGGGGTTGGGAGAGATGGGAATTTTAGCTATTTGTCTTCATCATACCTGTGTAATCATGTAATATAGTCTGAGTTCTTACAGTCCTAGCTAGCTTAAGGTACAGGGTTTGGAGACTTTCCAAAGCATAGAAGCCAGAACGTGGGAAGTAATTGGTTTTCTCTGCTCTGTTCAGGCTGTTGTGACCTAGGCTTACAGAGTCATTGCAATACACAATTCATCCCAAACAAACCTATTTTATTGTAACAGCTGAGAATTACGTTCATTCCCAGCTGAGCCCCAACTAGTTGCAAAACAAGTCGTTCGGAAGAAGTCCTTCGGGATAATCACCAACCTTTATCTTCTTTGATACCCTGCCAAAGGCCTTACTTGGCAAAGCCCCACAAAGTTCAGAAACAAACAAGAGATGCCGACTGGAAACAGAGTTAGCAATGTTGCTTTCCTGCAAAAAGGCCCAAGATTTATGGGAGGGGCCAATCATCTCCTGGCCTTACTCCCAAGTTGTCCCTTTTGCTTTAGCTACTTTTGCCTTCTGGCAGCTCTGTGCATGCGTGCACTAGGAACAGGCTCCTCCTGTTCCTCTGCTTCTCTGCTGTCCGATTCTGAGGGCTCTGAAGTCTGCGCACCACTCCCAGATGGCCCTAGCCCCATCTCTGCCAATGCAGAGCCCTCGTCTGGGCCTTCCCCAGACTCCAGGACTGGCCCATGTTCCTCCCCAGCCTCCTCACTGTCTAACTCTGCTGCCACCTCTGCAGGCTGCTGGCGGACTACAATACAGGCTTCATTTGGAAGCTGGTATCCACCTGATTTATTAGATTAGCACCTCATCTTTATAAAGTTTCTGCTTTCCCCAAAACAACATTCCTGAGAGAAGAATGGGGCCAAAGTCACCCAACTGGCTTCTTTGCATAAGTTGGAACTAGGACTCACCATCTGCTGGTGATTGGCCCAAAGTCACCCAGCTGGTGTTCATGCTAAGGCAGGACTACAATTCACAGTCTCCTAGTGATCGGCCCAATCACTCATTGACGCTGTGCTTTCAAGCCTCAGGTAGGACTAGAACTCACAGTGTCTCATCTTCTAACCTGGTGCCTTCATCACCAGACCAAAAAATGACACTCATCATCCTAAAATGTCACATTAGGAATCCTAGAACTCATGATTTCCTGGAGTTGTTTTTTTTTTTTTTTTAATCCTGTATTTTAGCCACTAAACCAAACTGGCTTTCAGTCCACATTTTTAAACCATCTTAGAACAGTGTAACAGGGTTGGAAGGAACCTTGGAGGTCTTCGAGTCCAACCCCCTCCCCCTCCTCAAGCAGGAAACACTACACCACCCCAAACAATGGTTAGGGAAGGGGTCGGCAACCCGCAGCTCTGGAGCCGCATGTGGCTCTTTCATCCCTCTGCTGTGGCTCGGTCGCCAGTCAGCTCCACAATTGATAGGGCTTTCAGTTAGGATAAGTAGAGGAAATGTAAATTTTTTAAACGTAAATTTTAATTCATTTTTAATTTATTGGGGTGTTCTAAATCTGTCTTCGGCCAAATTGTTTAATTCGATTTTATTCAGTTTTAAATTTTGTATTTATGTTTTTTATCCTGTGGCTGTTCACCGCCCTGAGTCCTTCGGGAGTAGAGCGGTATACAAATCAAATAAAACTAAAAAACTAAACTAAAAACTAAAAAGGATGTCGCGCAAGGAGACACTATGATGGGGGGAAACCGGACTTCCGGTTGGCTCCACAATTGAACGGAGAGTTTCTGGTTAGGACCTTTGTGGCTCTTTGAGTGTTTAAGGTTGCCAATCCCTGGATTAGGACAACTTGAAAAGAACAATTTACAGGAGAGCTATCAAGATGGTGAAGTCACAAGAAACTAAGCCAACATAAGTAAGAGAACTTGGGGGGAAAAAAAAAACAGCCTTCAAATGATTTAAGAGTTGACACACAGAAGAGGAAATAAAATTATTCTCTTAGCCAGGTCCGATGAAATTGATTAAAAATAAATAAAATAGATCTATAGCTATTTCTGTATCCATATCTCTGTCTCCCCCTCTGCATAAATTCCAAATTTCAGGGGGAATAAGTTTGATCTGGTTTAACCGAATAAAGAATGCAGTGCCCTAACTGGATAACCCATTTATCTATACTGATCGGATTTGATCCAATGTCTTCAACGCACAGGAAATTTTTATCTTTGTAAGTAATAACATTCTTCTAACCACATAATGCAGTTAGCCGTACCGATTCCATTTGATTTTAGTTCTCTATGCGCCTAGCAGAAGCTGGATACTGTATGTTGTTTTGCAACAGCCCCTCTTAAATTCTAACAAATGTTGTTATTGTCATTTAGGTGCATTTACTGTTTGTTTATTTATTAAATTTCTTCGCCCCTCCATCTCACTACCCAGAGTGACTCTTTGGGGGCTCACAATATAATAATAATAATAAAAAAACCATAAAAAGAATTAAAATCAACAAACATTAAATACAGAATTATAGTCAAAGCTACGGTCTTCCCAGGAGTGAGCTATGGCTGTGAGAGTTTGGATCGTAAGGAAAGCTGAGCACCAAAGAATGTTTTTATTGACTTTTATTGTTCTGTCAATATATAAACTACAAAGAAAAAAAAGGGGGAAATTAAGGGAAGGGAAATGAAAGGGAAAAAGAAAATGTGAGGTACAAGGGAAGAAAGAAAGACGGTGTTGACTTCCGACTCTTTTTTGCATAGTACACGATTACAACATTCCAGCCTCAACTTTTTACTTGCATATAACTAGTCTTTTGTATAACAACGAATCTATCTAATTGGCAAAACCAAATCAAAGTTTCATTTAAAAAAAAAAATAGATTATTAAGTGTGTATATATATCAGTGATGGTGAACCTTTTTGGCACACGCGTGCATGTGTGTGCATGTCTGAACACCAGAGCACCGGAAACCCGAACCCAGGTGGCCAGCATACACATGCCTGTTTTTTGGTTATTTTTGGGCCGTTTTCTGGATGTTTTCAGGCTGTTTTTGGGCCATTTTCCGGGCCATTTTCAGGCTGTGGGGCTTTATCAGATATTTTGTGTTGTCTGTTGTGAGACTTAAGGGAGACTGGGATAGTACTATTTCTGTCTTATGAGACTTCTTCAGCCAGCCACACCCTTATTTTATGACTCCTCCCTGTAAAGGTCAAATATTTATTTTTATTTTGTTCTTTTAATTCATAGGTTCATATGTATAATACCTTTCTAGTCAAGGTTTTTTCCTACGTAGCTCAAGATGTTTGTGTGTGTGTATATATCTATATCTATATCTATATCTATATCTATATCTATATCTATATATCTATATCTATATCTATATCTATATCTATATCTATATCTATATCTATCTATATATATATATATATATATATAGTGTTTTTTTCTGCCAAAGCACCTGGTCTACCCCAATATGGGAGGGAGCATCCTGCTTCCCTTTCGCCTTTCAGCTCCAATCCAGGAGCCCTCAGGCAGTCGCTATCACGACAAACTATTTTGTACCAAATTTATATTTCGCTGATAAAGAAATAAAGGGAGACTAGTATAGATCTATTTCAAGCTATTTAGCTCTCATCAGCTAGCCATACCCTTACTCGGATTCGAACTTGGGCTGCCTGCATGTTAGGCAGTTGTATTAACCTCTGAGCCACAAGTTCTCCTCCCTTCATCAGCTTGAGCCAGGGGAGAGATTAAGTGTTTTTCTATCGAGACATCTGGTCTACCCTAATATGGGATACATATATGTGTGTGTGTGTATGTGTATGTATATATATGTGTGTGTTTTTCTTCTAGCCAGGTTTTCCCTACGTAGCCAAGGTTTTTTTGTAGCTCCAGCTCAGTAGAATCTCATCTACTCGGTTCTGGGCTTTTTTCTTTTCTAACACCTAGCAAGCTCTCACTGCTAGGTGGGAGACCTAAATAGATCCATTTCTAGCTCGTTAGCTGTCATCAGTAGGCCACACCTACTGTAAGAAGTAAGAAAATTGATATATGTGTGTGTGTGTATGTGTGTGTGTGTGTGTGTGTGTGTATGTGTGTGTGTGTGAGAGAGAGTGTGTATACTAGGGATTCGAACTGTTGACCTGCCGACTTTCTGATCGACAACCTCAGCATCTTAGCCACTGAGCCACCACGTCCCTTTTAATTAGACTAGACATAGCCAATTCTTGTAACCATTCTTCGTACATTTTAGCCTCCAGCCTCCTAATCATCTTTGTTGCTCTTCTCTGCACTCTTTCCAGAATCTCAGCATCTTTTTTGATTAATATATGATTAGGGGGCTAATTAGATGATTTTGTTTATTAGACGATTAGGAGGCTGGAGGCTAAAACGCATGAGGAACGGTTGCAGAAATGGGGTATCACTCTCCTTCTCCTGGTGACTGACCCAAAGTCACCCAACTGGCTTTCGTGCTTAAGGTGGGACTAGAACTCACAGGCTGTTTCTGTCAACTTCGAAACACATCAGGGCTGCTGAAGCCATCTTTCCGTTTCTCAGCTTGCTACACAGTGTGGGAGGGGGGAAGTTTGAAATGTCACACCAGAAAACAACAACAACAACAACAACAGATCATCAACAGATCATGGCTTAGGCCCGGGGTACCTGCAAGATCATCTCCTGCTATCCTCCCATCATCCAGTGTGCTCACACAGAGCGGGCCTCCTCAGGGTGCCATCAGCCAGACATGTCGGCTGGCGGCCCCCAGGGGGAGAGCATTCTCTGTGGGAGCCCTGACCCTCTGGAATGGGCCTCCCACCGGCATCAGGACAGCCCCGGACCTCCTCTCCTTCCGCCGCGAATTGAAGACATGGCTTTTTCACCAAATGGGCTGAATCCGTAGGGGCATTTTTTTAAAAAAAATTGAATTTGAATTTATTTTAATCAATTTTAAACTGATTTTAATGTTTATGTAATTTTTTATGTTCCTTTTGTAAGCCGCCCTGAGTCCTTCGGGAGAAGGGCGGCATATAAATTACATAAATAAATAAATAAATAAATAAATAAATAAATAAATAAATAAATAAATAAATAAATCCCATGGGAATCAACGTCATCTCAACAGGTGTTGGCCAGAGACTAAGGGGGAGTTGCCAAAGAGATGCCAGAACATCTAAATTAGGGGTGTTACTCAATTTCATTGAGGACCACATCAGGGTTATGTTTGACCTTGGGGGGCTGGGCTGGGCATGGCCAGGGTGGGCATGGCCAGATCAATGTCACTCATGTTGGGGGCAGAGCACTTGGGCCTCTGGTGGTCCAGGCACTCTGCCAGCGAAAACGGGCTCTCGAGCTCCGTTTTCAGCTGCAATGGCCTCCTGCAATCTCTGCCAATGAAAACAGAGCTCAGGAGGGCCGCGGAGGAAATGATCTATTCTTTAATTATACTGAAAGGGCGGGAAATATTTAGAGCTGGTTTTGTTTTCATCCGTGCAGAAATGATGTACTCGATAAAAGAGTTCTTTGAGAAAGTTGCAAGTTGCTGAATTGGATGGGTCCATTAGTCGGAAACCTTGACAGTTGCTTTCTAGCATGGATGCCTTAACCATGACACCAAAGCTGGATTAATAAGAGATAAGAATTGTGCAGGCAAACGAGACAGTTGCAGGAATTGTCATCTTAAACTAACAGTACAGATTAAGTTCTCCTTCATCCGTTCATAATTCATGCGATGCGCTGTTTTCAGCTGATGATGAGCACAAGAGATACGTCTTTGTAAGTATCTCTGCTAAAGATCATTCGATGAACTATCCGTTCTAAAATGTTCTTCAAGATTGATCCGATCCTTGATAGGGGTTCTCAGGTTACACAGACCCCCACTCGCAAACAGACTGTGCATGCCCAGACATCCTCAAAGTGATGTAGCTTAGATTCTCATATCTATGGCTTGCGCTTCTGACAGTGATAAATGGTTTGCTGCTTAGAACAATCCTTGAGGTAATAAATCACGTAGGGAGTGGGTGGCACACCAGTGGCACATGACGCAGGGATGTAATTGGCCATAATCAATACCGAAGCAGCTGTTGGTAGGCTGGGAGGGGCCTGTGCTCACAACAGCTCCCTTCAAACCAGCGCACGCTTTAATTGGTCCACTAATAATGGGGTGTGAGCTTTGTTGCCATCAGGGACACAAAGAGTGGGGAATGGAAAGCACTGGGTATAATTAGAATGGCGTCTATAATGCCATTAAGGTTCCAGCATCTTGTGGGATAATGCAGTTGGCCGGATTGAGATCTTGAATTGGTGGTGGTAGCGGGGGCCCTCTTAGAGATCCCATGGACCAGTTGCCTGCTCAATGTTGGATCCACTAGAGCAGGGGGTGTCAAACTTAAGGCCCTGCAGGCCAGATCCAACCCACTTAGATCTTAGATCTGGCCATCAGGGCTGGCTTGAAAACAGCAAAGTTCTAACTGACTGAGGAGGAACCATTCGGTCAGAACTGAAGAAGCTTCTTGGATGAGAAGCGAAAGATCTTCAAGGAAAAAAAACAAAGAAAGTCCAGTTGCCTCTTGAAAAAGCATCTTTGGGACAGTTCCCTGATAGACTTGGATGACTGTTAATCTCCATAGGCATCTTCCTAATTCAGACTAATGGATCTATTTCGGGAATAGATATGGAAGTCCTTGAAGAAAATACAGGTGGTCTTCAACTTACGACCACAATTGAGCCCCAAATCTCTGTTGTTAAGTGAGTTTTGCCCCATTTTATGACCTGTCTTACCATACTTGTTAAATGAATCACTGTAAAAGATAAGTTAGCCACATGGTTGTTAAGTGAATCTGGCTTCCCCAGTGACTTTGCATATCAGAAGGTCTCAAAAGAGGATCGCATGACCCCGGGACACTGTAACCGTCATAAGTGTGAGTCAGTTGCCAAGCATCTGAATTTTGATTACCTGAGCACGGGGATGCTGCAAAGGTCATAACTGTGAAAAACGGTAATCAGTTACAGTACCATTGCAAGTTTGAACGGTCACTAAACGAACGGGTTGTTGTAAATTGAGGACTACCTGTAGTCGAGTAAAACTCAGAGATGACCCTCCCAAAAGAAATACCAAGTATGTTATTATGACGACGAGAAAAAATAATTGTTCAGCACACAGCTCAATGGCATCCGAACAATTACATGGACTTCATTGGACTTAGTTTAAAGTAAATTTAAAAATCAATTAACATAATTTCACTTTGGATGGACCGAAGCTACAGTAGGTTCTGAAATATTTCCCTCTACAATCTCCTCAAATTCCATTTCAACCTTCCCAAAAGATATATATTGCTGTTTTCATTAAGTATTTTTTTTTTTAATTTGATTTATATGCCGCCCTTCTCCGGAGACTCAGGGTGGCTTACAATGCGCTAAGCAATA
The DNA here is from genome assembly GCA_037215915.1 of Pantherophis vulpinus. Taxonomy (NCBI): domain Eukaryota; kingdom Metazoa; phylum Chordata; class Lepidosauria; order Squamata; family Colubridae; genus Pantherophis; species Pantherophis vulpinus. The sequence goes on along the minus strand of JAXLNS010000002.1, from coordinate 5,098,163 downwards.
GCCTTCATCCTTTTGTATATTTATACAAAGTCAGCTTATTGCCCCCACAAACCGGGTCCTCATTTAACCTACCTTAGAAAGGATGGAAGGCTGAGTCAACCTTGAGCCTGGTAAGATTCGAACCTGCAGAAATTGCAGGCAGCTGTGTTAATAACAGGGTGCATTAAACCACTGTACTACCACTGTACTACCAAGTATTGATCGATTATAGGCCGTTAGGTCAGTGCCAAGCCTTATTGACTACATAGTCCTTTCTGCAGGATGATCTGACCTCAATCTGGTCCTTTCAGTCTCTCAATGGTTCACCCACTGCTGTCATAATTAAATTTATCCACTTTCTGGCTGGTCAACCTCATCTTCTATTTCCTGCCGAGGTTCTCACAGGATGCTTCAGGAAGGGTCACAGGAATTGTCTTCCAAAAAGGACTGAAGTCTCAGTATGTGCAAAAACTTAAGACTCTTTATTTAAATATTGTTCGATGAGGTGCCATCAAGGCAGTGTTGAACTGTAGGGGTGGGATTCAACTGGTTTGGACCAGTTTGGGCGAACTGGACACTATTTTTTTTTTTTAATTTGATTTATATGCCGCCCTTCTCCGGAGACTCAGGGCGGCTTACAATGCGTTAAGCAATAGCCTTCATACTTTTGTATATTTATACAAAATCAGTTTATTGCCCCCACAAACTGGGTCCCCAATTTACCCACCTTAGAAAGAATGGAAGGCTGAGTCGACCTTGAGCCTGGTAAGAATTGAACTCACAGTAATTGCAGGCAACTGGATGTTAAATGCTGCCTTAGGAGGCATTAGCCTCCTACGCCACTCAGGCTCCTGAATTTTATATCTGGTTCGCTGAACCAGTAGTTGCAAGGCCTGGTTGGCCCTGCCCACCCTGCCCCTCCCCTCCCAGGAGTCTCCAAGTGGCCCATTTTGGATGCCAGGTAAGCCCAGCGCCCGTGGGAGGGTGAAAAATGGGCCTCCCAGAAGTTTCAGAAGTCCTGAAATGCACAGGTTTCTTGCCCCCGGAAGGCCTCCAGAGGGCCTCAGAGCCTGGGGGAGGCTGTTTTCACCCTCCTGGAGGCTCAAGGACAGCCTCTGGAGCCTGGGGAGGGTGAAAAAAGGACCTCCCAAAGTTCCAGAAGTCCAGAAACAGGCACATTTCTGGCCTCCGGAGGGCCTCCAAAGCCCGGGGGAGGCGTTTTCACCCTCCTGGAGGCTCGAGGAAAGGCTTCAGAGATTGGGGAGGGCGAACACCCTCCCCCCCGCCATGGTCCAGGAGGCTGAGTAGGTCACGCCCACCATGGCCACGCCCATCCAGCAACCGGGCAGAGACTTTTTGAATCCCACTCCTGGTTGACTGTTAATTATCGCATAGATGAAACTTTTCCAGAATGATCTATCCTTAACATGGCTTTCAGATCTCCCAGAGGTACGCTCATTACCCCTGAAAGAGAGGGGAGGGGAGGGGAGGAGAGGATGAAGAAGGGAAGGGAAGAATGAAGAAGGGAAAGGAAAGGATGAAGAAGGGAAGAGAAAGAAAGGATGGGAAAGAAAGGGAAGGGGAAGCAGGAGGGGGGAAGGGAGGGGACGGGACAGTGGGGAGGGGAGGGTTTGAGAGAAACTTTTATGAAATCACAAGAAGTCCCTACATTGTTCAGGAAGGATGTATTAAGCTGAAAAAGACAGTCTTCAAGTGCTTACCAGAGCACAAAAGTATGATAGAAATGACATCAATAGAGCCTTGGTAGTACAGTGGTCTAAAGCACCCTGTTATTAAGACCAGCTGCCTGCAATTACTGCAGGTTCGAATCTCGCCAGGCTCAAGGTTGACTCAGCCTTCCATCCTTTCTAAGGTAGATAAATTGAGGACCCAGTTTGTGGGGGCAATAAGCTGACTTTGTATAAATATACAAAAGGATGAAGGCTATTGCTTAGCGCATTGTAAGCCGCCCTGAGTCTTCGGAGAAGGGCGGCATATAAATCAAATTAAAAAAAATAAAAAAAATAAAATCATTTCAGATTTTTTGTGGAAGGTTGTTGAGGGACACTGAACCTGCATAGTTTTTTAAAAAAAACACCACTCTCCATCAGCTCCCTGATGGTTCTTCCTGCCATCATTTCCTCCTCTACTTCCTGAAGATAAATCTGTTTCCTCTATCAGCCCCAACCATTTGTCCAAACTCCATCTGACTCATCATTCCTAAAGTTGGAAAAATCCAATTCTTGGCTCAGGAAAAAAAAAAAAAAAAAAAAAAACCTCTACAACTTCTTGATGTGTAAACACTTTTACTCTGAACGTCAAATCCAAAATTACTCTTTCGTTCCCATTGATTCAAAATAATGATTTACATCTTTGCCTGCTGGTCTCTAGTAAATATCTATATTTCCATGCGATTAGGTAGCGTGGGAGCCGGGCAGCAAATCAACTTTGCTGGGAAACTGCTTCTAAAGTCGGATTGAGCAGAGAAAACTCAGGGAGCTGAGCTTTTTCGGAAAGAATCAATAGGTCTTACGGAGCCCATTATCATCACATCATGTCCCTGGGACTGGGGTGGGAATAAAATGTGCTATTGTTAAATTAGATAGCGCCATCTTAGCGAGGGAAAACAGAAACATAATGTTTGCTAATTGAACTATAAAAATAATAATTACCTTTGATGGAGGGGAATGTGGTGGCTCTCAGCACTGAGCCCTGATTGCATAAATTCAAGCCTTTATCAGCACAGCCTAAATTAGATGAGAAGAGGATCTCTCAAATTTGCTTTCAGGGGATGCTGCGTGTAAACAAAGCACCTGGGTGCTTTGCTTTTCTTCTCTTACTTCTTTTCCTGAGTGGTGAACAGGACTTTGGCCTCCCTTGATAGATAGGTCCTTTGGCCCTATCACTAGTCTCAAATTCTACCCTCCCCATTCGTCAACTAGTAGGGTTATTAGCTGGTAGTCTCCAGCAAAGACACACACACAGGGAGAGAGGGGGGAAGAAGGAAGGAGAAAAGGAAGGAAGGAAAGAAGGAAGGAAGGAAGGAAGGAAGGAAGGAAGGAAGGAAAAATAGTTGCAGGAGGGAGGGAGGAAGGAAAGAAGGAAGGAAGGATAGTTGGAGAAGGAAGGGAGGGAGGGAGGAGGGGGAGGGAGGGAGGGAAGGATAGTTGCAGAAGGGAGGGAGGTAGAGAGGAAGGAAGGAAGGACAGTTGGAGAAGGAAGGGAAGGAGGAAGGAAGGATGGTAGGGGAGAAGGAGGGAAGGAAGGAAGAATAGTTGGAGGGAGGGAGGGAGGGAGGGAGGGAGGAGAATACTATTATTACACCCTAAGGGTAATAGGCCCAAAGTCACCCAGCTAGTTTTCATGCCTAAGGCGAGACTAAAGCTCACCATCTCCTGGTGATTGGTTCAAGGTCACCCAACTAGTTTTGTGACTAAGATGGGACTAGAACTCAGCATCACCTGGTGATTGGCCCAAAGTCACCAGATAACAACACAGTCGCAGATAACAACACACTGTGTGAATGTGGAGAGATGCAGAGCCTGGTCCATCTGCTGGTATGTCAGTTACTACCAGAAACATGTATCAATAATGACTCATTTTTGGCCAATGGCAAAGCTTAAGAAGGTGACTACATTTTGGCAGTCCAAAGTTTGATCTGGACAGAAGAAGAAAGAGGAAAGAGGGAGGAGGAGGAGGAGGAGGAGGAGGAGGAGGAGGAGGAGGAGGAGGAGGAGGAGGAGGAGGAGGAGGAGGAGGAAGAAGAAGAAGAAGAAGAAGAAGAAGAAGAAGAAGAAGAAGAAGAAGAAGAAGAAGAAGAAGAAGAAGAAGAAGAAGAAGAAGAAGAAGAAGAAGAAGAAGAAGAAGAAGAAGAAGAAGAAGAATCAAGGGAGCGTTAGAAGCTACCATTCTGATTCACCCCAACAATCTTCTCATCCAGCCAGAGACCTTTCTCCTAGATGATTCCTCTGATCTCTAGAGCTTCAGAGCGCAGAAATCCAAGGAAATTTTTTAAAAAGAGTTTTTTGGAGATTCTCCGTCAAGAGAGTTGTCTAAAGCAACGCCCTGGCTTTGTTGAAGTGATCTGCCCTAGATTAATTTCTGCGACCTCCTTAATCCTTTCCAAGGCCGTGTTTTCTTTTTCCACCAGGCACACGAAGATAAATGAGTCACCCGGGCATCACTCAGCATGTGGCTTTCTCCACCCCACAGCTGCAGAGGCATTAAGCGTCAACCTCGGCTCCTGCCTCGGAGTGTGACAGTCCCTAACTGTCCTTGTTTTCCCTTTGTCTCTTTTAATTTATAATCATCCTCCGACATTGACATTTATTCTCCTCCCCACCTCGACAACCTCACTCCCCCAGTCCAAGAACGAACAGGAGGTGGGGAGTGAACAGAAAAGAAGCAAGGAGGGGAGACCAGAAAATAAATTGTCACCTTGAAATTAGCCTAAGCATTTGCAGATGGCATAATGGCACCACATATAATCGTTGCTGTTGAAGTCCTAAGGAATCCAACCTCGAAATGTTGTTCCCTTCCAATCATCTTCTCTCTCCACCCCCCAAAAAAATCATAACATCTATAAAAGAGAAGCTTGCAAATGAGATTTGACTCTTCAAGGAGGTTTTGAGCCTGGTGGAAATAATGAGAAGATGTGGCAATAGTGGCGAAGACACACTTTGCCACACTTGACCTTCTCACAAGATCCATCACAAAACCCTCATCTGATGTGACCCACACCTGACCCATCAGAAGACCCATGGGAGAAATACCCAGATTGAACAGCCAAGAAGCAGATTCTGACAGAGATAGAGATCCAGGAGAGGAATTTGGGAGGCAAGTTTAAAAAAAAAAAAAGCATAGCAATTAAAGTATTGAAGCGGGCAAGAGATGATGGATAGATGATTTTTCTTCTCTGTTGTTTTGATTTGCTTTTCCTTTTCTCTCTCTTTATTTTCTTCTTTTTTTTTAGGTAGGCGACATGATTAGAAGGTTAGGTAGGATAGAAAGAAAATGTTTTATTAGTAAAAGGTGATATGATTAAAAGTTAGAATAAGTGATAGAAATAAGAGAAGGGAGAATGTTAGTGTATACTCTTTTATATAATAAAACAAAAGTAACAAGAGAAATACGGAATAATTGAATAATGACAGATTGCAACTTATTATAAATTGTGTATCATTATTAGAAATATATAGGTGGATTGAATCTAATAATTATGATTAATTTTACTAGTTTTACTTGTATTAGAACGTTGGACACCCAGGTGCCACACTTTTCACGCATAGATTTGATATGTTTGTAAAAAATAAAAAACTTACCCATCGCCAGGCCCTCACCTGATGTGACCCTCCCATCACAAGACCTACTGACCTCCATGAAACCCTTATAAGCAGAAGAACACCAACACTGACATTCCCTAAATTTTGCTGAAGATGTTGCAATGAAATGTTCTGAAACCAAACCACAAGCTCTGAGATGCTGAGATCTGTTGTGGTTCATGAGCAGCCTGCAGAGTTGACAACAGAGTCAGACAGTGAGGAGGCTGGGAGGACCATGGGCCAGTCCTGGAGTCTGGGGAAGGCTCGTACGAGGGCTCTGCATCGGAGGCAGAGATGGGGCCAGGGCCATCTAGGAGTGATGTGTGGACTCCGGAGCCTCCAGAGTCAGACATCAGAGAGGCAGAGGAACAGGAGGAGCCTGTTCCTAGTGCACGCATGTGCAGAGCTTCCAGAAGGCAAGAGCAGCTAAAGCAAAAGGGATGACTCGGGAGTAAGGCTTGGAGATGATTGGCCCCTCCCATAAGGCTTAAAAGAGGAACAAAGGCACGTGGGCCCTTTGCAGGAAAGCAACGTTGTTAATTCTGTTCCCAGTCGGCATCACTGTTTGATTCTGGACTCCGTGTGGCTTTGCCAAGTAGATCTTTGGCAGCGTGTCAAGAGAGATAAAGGTTGGTGATTATCCCGAAGGACTTCTCCTGAAGGACTCAACTGTGAATGAAAGTTATTCACAGCTGTTGCAATAAAAGAGGTTTTTGGGACTACTCGTGTGTTTTAATGACTCAGTAAGCCTAGATCAAAACAAGACCCTACAAAGACGGCAGAGAAAAGCAACAGGGATGATCAAGGGTCTGGAGAAGTATAGATAGATTAACTTTGAACCAAGCTTGCCCGCCCACCCCAGCTCTATGCCATCCTATTTAGGTACTTTTTTGAGGTCGGTTGCATGCACGGAAGGTTGGGTGCATGGATGGACATGCAAGTGCACATTTGCGAACCAGTAGGGAAAGTAAGTGAATACCACACCTGGAGGTCACTTTCTGAAGCCAGAGATTGGGCCTTGCATTTGATTTGATACAGACAAGTTCTCTTTTCTCTTCATTCTTTCTCAGTCCTGTTTTGGTTGGGTTTTTTGTTGTTGCTACTGCTGTTGTTGTTGTTGATTTACTTCCCTGTCTAACAGGAGATTTGAAGCATTTTGGTTCCTCGTGAAGATACATACAGTACAGAGGCATGTACCGATGGCTTCCATCCTTCAAATCATCTTTGTCCTCCCTTCCCTCTCATTTGTATGACATTGGGTTGAAGAACCTTGTAGATTGTCCACTTCTGATTTGGACAAATGGTCCAGCTAGTCATGATAAATGAAGACACACATAAGAGGGAACATCACTGAAGCTCTGCAGTCTTCAGCTGCATTTCTCAACTACATCCTGATGATGGGGTGATTCTCATTCAAGGTTAAATGTTCTCATACCTATTCATATTTCCATATTACCAAATCTTGAATGTTTCATGCTGCTAAACCTGTTTTGGCAAATAGGAGATAGGAGAGTCTGTAAGTTCTCAAAAACAGTATGAAATATAAGTAACAGAATAATGGAGTTGGAAGGGGCATCAGAGGTCTTCTAGAACAGCTCCCTGCTCAAGTAGGAAACCTATAAAATACCAGACAATCTCTCCTTAAAAGCCTCCAGTGATAAAGCACTCACAACTTCTGGTGGGAAGCTGTTCCACTGGTTAATTGTCCTTATTGTTAGGAAATTTCTCCTTAATTCTAGGTTGCTTCTCTCCTTCATTAGTTTCCATCCATTGCTTCTTGTCCTGCATTCAGGTGCTTTGGAGAATAAGTTGACCACCCTCTTCTTTGTGGCAAACCCTCAAATATTGAAACACTGCTATCATGTCCCCGGAGATAAGAAGGATATTGGATCTCCAGGTCTTTCGCCGTGCCCTGAAAACTCTTCTTTTCCAGCAAGCAGGGCTGGCGTGAACCCCGCCCCCTTTTTTAGTTTTTAATTGTTATTAATTGTTTAGTTTTAATCTGTTAATGGGTTTTAATTCGTATTGTTTTAATTCGGGCCAAAGTATATAATTCTTTTAATTAATTTTAAATTTTGTATTGTTATGTATTTTAGTTTTGGCTGTGCACCGCCCTGAGTCCACTAGGAGAAGGGCGGTATATAAATTGAATGAATGAATGAATGAATGAATGAATGAATGAATGAATGAATGAATGAATGAATGAATAAATAAATAAATAAATAAATAAATAAATAAATAAATAAATAAATAAATAAATAAATAAATAAATAAATAAATAAATAAATAAATAAATAAATGTCACCCCAGTCCTTCTTTCCACTAGACTACCGGTAGATGCATCCAGTTCCTGCAACCATTCTTCATATATTTTAGCCTCCAGCTCTCTAATTATTTTAGTTACTCTTCTCTGCACTCTTTCCAGAGTCTCAGCATCTTTTTCATAATGAGGTGACCAAAACTGGATGCAGTATTCCAAGCGTTGTCTTACTAAGGCAGTACTAATACTTCACATGATCTGGATTCTATCCCTCTGTTAATGCAACCTAGGATCGTGTTGGCTTTTTTGGCGGCTGCTGCACACGGCTGGCTCACATTTAAGTGATTGTCCACTAGGACTCCAAGATTTCTCTCCCAGTTACTGCTATTGAACCTAATAGGTACATGTACATTTGGTTTCACTTGCCTGAATAGAAAACCTTACTTTTCTCTTCCCTGAATTTCATTTCGTTAGATAGAGCTGTACATCGCAATCAGAGATGGGCATCACATAATGTAACAACTGATTCGCCCAGCACAGAAAATGTGAGTGTGTGTGCATGTTGAAAAACACGGCAACTATATAGGACGGGGCGGGTGGTGGGCTTAGCTGCTGGTCGCAACTACCGGTTCGCTTGAACTGGTCCGAACCAGCAGCAGTCCATCTCTGATCACAATACATTACAATAGAAGTGTCCATCACCTGTTCGACAAACTAGGAAACGACACAGTTGTCCAGTACTCTTCATTGTCATGGACGCGGTGGCTCAGTGGCTAAAACGCTGAGCTTGTCGATCAAAAAGTGGCAGTTCAGCGGTTCGAATCCTTAGTGCTGCATAACAGGGTGAGCTCCCATTACTCGTCCCAGCTTCTGCCAACCTAACAGTTCAAAAGCATGTAAAAAATGCAAGTAGAAAAATAGGGACCACCTTTGGTGGGAAGGTCACAGCGTCCCATTCGCATTTGGCATTGAGTCATGCCAGCCACATGACCACGGAGGCGTCTTTGGACAGCGCTGGCTCTTCGGCTTTGAAATGGAGATGAGCACCGCCCCCTAGAGTCGGGAACGACTAGCACATATGTGCAAGGGGAACCTTTACCTCTACCTTGATTGTCAAATATCATTCTCAAAGGTCACAAATTTGAGGGAATAGTGGGCCGATCTTGACTTTTCAGACCATGACTGGGATCATTCATTCATTCATTCATTCATTCATTCATTCATTCATTCATTCATTCATTCATTCATTCATTCATTGTGTTTCTTTCCTTCCATTTTCTTTTTTTAAAAAGGTATTTCCTTGGGGATATCTGTTGCATTTTAATTTATCTATTGGTAGGAATCCTTCTAGCCCTCCTTTTTTTCCCCTCCTACTATTTCACGACCTACAATAATCATCATCATTTGAATTATTCGCCATAATCCTCACAAAGCAATCGAGCTTATCTGCTTCTGAAGGACCCCAAACTGTTCTGAACTTGTAGCTTCTTTATTACGACTTCAGGTGTCCTCATAAACTACGTCTTCCTTCAAGACCTTGTCAAAGAAAGGGCAACTCCAACATTGTGGAAAGGAACAAAGAACAATTTATCCTCCAGCAATTTCATTGTCCTTTCGCCGGTTTGTCTCCTGGTACTCTCTCTTTTTTTAATCACTCTTAACTGCTCTCTTTAGGAAAGAAAGGGGAAAAAATTGCTGATATTGGGGTATGGAAGAATGCAGCAAAAGGAGAGGACCTATAGCTGCAGGAATTGATTTGTGGGCTGCAAATATATGACACGCATGGAAAGTATATTGTAAAATGTGGCAATAGCTTTCCTAAACCAAACCAAAGATTTTATTTCAACACAACACTGTCACCATACCGAGCTATGGTTTGCGAAGGAAAAGAGTAATATTCTCAAATTATTTCTGCATTCCTGGATGGCTTGTTCAGTTCATATTGATGGAGATGAGTTTTCCAGAATTGTCCCAAAGGTGCGTTTTCAAAAACTTTTTGCTTCTCATTCAAGAAGCTTCTTCAGTTCCAGTTGTATGTGTCTGTCTGTCTGTCTGTCTGTCTGTCTGTCTGTCTGTCTGTCCGTCCGTCTGTCCATCCATCCATCCATCCATCCATCCATCCATTCATCCATCCCTCTCTCTCTCTCTCTCTCTCTCTCTCTCTCTCTCTCTCTCTCTATCTATCTATCTATATCATCTCTCTCTATTTCTTCCTCTCTCTCTCAATCTCTCTCTCTCTCTCTTTCTCTATATATCCATCATCTCTCTTGCTCTCCCCCTCTATTTATCCATCTTTGTCTATATCTATAGCAATATCTATCTATCTATCTATCTATCTATCTATCTATCTATCTATCTATCTATCTATCTATCTATCTATCATCCATCTATCTATCCAATTAACAACTGTGGCATCAAAGGTTATAAAATGGGGCAAAATTCACTTAACAAATATCTCGCTTAGCAACAGAAATGCTAGGCTCAGTTGAAATCGTAATCATCTCTCTCTATCTCTATCTCTCTATCTACCTCTCTCTCTCTCTCTATCTATTAATCATCTCTCTCATCTATCTACCTATCTCTCTCTCTATCTATTAATCATCTTTCTCTCTCTCTCTATCATCTCTCTATATTTATTTATCATCTACCGTATCAACTATCTCTCTGTTTTTTCTTTCTTTCTTTCTTTCTTTCTTTCTTTCTTTCTTTCTTTCTTTCTTTCTTTCTTTCTTTCTTTCTTTCTTTCTTTCTTTCTTTCTTTCTTTCCATAAAATGCCTGCTATTCGCAGGTAGTTGATTGAATTTCCAGCAGATGCTTAGCAGACCATTTCGGTTGTCAGCCTGGAGCAGGTAATGAGAATTTATCAGCACCTCATTCACATCTGCAGCTGATCTCTCACCCATGCGTTTCAATAAATATTGCTTTTATTTATTGCAATGCATTTGGAATTAATGGCTGATTTTATTCTATTGTGTTTTGATTGCCGTCCTTTTTTATTTATTTTATTTTAATATGGGCCGGCTAAGCAAGCCAGTAAGTGGTTTTATCAGGCTGGTTTGACAAATGCCGGCTCAAATTGAGACATCAGCATACCAATCCTTCTTTTGACGTCAAAAGTGATAATTGCATTTATGGCGTGATAAGGCTAGGGGAGAAAATGTGATGTGAAGAGATGAGAGCCATTGTTTCACGAACAAAATAACACCACGAAGAACCCTATAATTTTTATTGAATGCAAAAATGCGAACAAGAATGAGGTTGTTTAGAAATGAGTTGAAGTGATAGTTGTCATATCACCAGCCTTGTCAACCCATCATCTCAACTCTGGAAAACAGAAGGCACAATGAAGCAGCAAAATTTAAGTGCTCCGACAATTAGAATGTTGAAGCTTATTCAATGCTCCACAGCTTGTAAAGAATGCTAAAGATTTGTTCCTTCCATTGTAGTTCTTTAGTGGACTATATGCTATACTCCAAGCTTCATGGCTTTTTTTAAAAAAAATTTTTTGATTTATATGCCACCCTTCTCTGGAGACTCAGGGCGGCTTACAATGCGTTAAGCAATAGCCTTCATACTTTTGTATATTTACACAAAGTCAGCTTATTGCCCCCACAAACTGGGTCCTCATTTCATCTACCTTAGAAAGGATGGAAGGCTGAGTCAACCTTGAGCCTTGGAGAGATTCGAACCAGCAGTAATTGCAGGCAGCTGTGTTAATAACAGGGTGCTTAGACCACTGTACTATCAAGGCTCTTGGCTTGAGATGGACCAGGAAGCCATATACTTAGGAGTAGCTCCAGAGGACTAGGGGTGACATAATAGCAGTGTTCCAATATCTCAGGGGCTGCCACAAAGAAGAGGGAGTCAAGCTATTCTCCAAAGCACCTGAAGGGAGGACAAGAAGCAACGGATGGAAACTAATGAAGGAGAGAAGCAACTTAGAACTAAGGAGAAATTTCCTGACAGTTAGAACAATTAATCAGTAGAACAACTTGCCTCCAGAAGTTGTGAAGGCTCCAACACTGGAAGTTCTTAAGAAGAGACTGGACAACCATTTGTCTGAAGTAGTGTAGGGTCTCCTGCTTGGTCAGGGGGTTAGACTAGATGACCTACAAGGTCCCTTCCAACTCTATTAATCTGTTATTCTAGTCTGTTATTCTGTTAATACTTTAATTCAGGGGTGTCAAACACAAGCCCCAGTGGCCAAATTTGGCCAGTGATGTGGTGGGACGAGCCCACAGGCCCATCCTGTAAAATGTAAGGGGCTAGCCCGCCTTGCTTCATCCCAGTCTACCCAATGTGGCTTCATCCTGGTCCGCCCAATGTGGCTTCAGCCTGGTCTACCCAATGCGAAGAGGAAACATGCCAGCAGTTTGGGGAGTGGTGTCAAGGTGGTCACGCCCACCCAGTTGGCCACACCCACTCAGTTGCCCATGCCCACCCAGCCTCCCGAGGTCAACCCCAGCCCTGATGTGGCCCTCAATGAAATTGAGTTTGACACCCCTGCTTTAAATGGTTCTTCCCCTTCCGTCCATCTTCAGTCCTTCAGAAATCCTTGTGTGGTCTTTGGCAATTCCTTTTGGCCTCTTAACAGCATTGGAAGGGCTGTCAAGTAGCCCAGACCAAGACTTGTGGGTTACAGCTATCACCTGAAATCACCCAACAAGTCTTCAGAGGATAATTAGAACTGCAGAAAAAACAATGGCTACCAACCTGCCTTCCATTGAGGACCTGTATACTGCCTGAGTCAAAAAGAGGGCTGGGAAAATATTTACAGACCCCTCGCATCCTGGACATAAACTGTTTCAACTCCTACCCTCAAAACGACACTATAGAGCACTGCACACCAGAACAACTAGACACAAGGACAGTTTTTTCCCGAACGCCATCACTCTGCTAAACAAATAATTCCCTCAACACTGTCAAACTATTCAATAGGTCTGCATTACTATTAATCTTCTCATCGTTCCTATCACCCATCTCTTCCACTTATGACTGTATGACTGTAACCTTGTTGCTGGTATCCTTAAGATTTATATTGACTGTTTCCCTATAACTATCATTAAGTGTTGTACCTTATGATTCTTGACAAATGTATCTTTTCTTTCATGTACATTGAGAAATATAAACCTAAGACAAATTCCTTGTGTGTCCAATCACACTTGGCCAATAAAGAATTCTATTCTATTCTATTCTATTCTATTCTATTCTATTCTATTCTATTCTATTCTATTCTATTCTATTCTATTCTAGTCTAGTCTAGTCTAGTCTAGTCTAGTCTAGTCTAGTCTAGTCTAGTCTAGTCTAGTCTAGTCTAGTCTAGTCTAGTCTAGTTATTCTGAAATGTAGGATATATGGTCAATTACAAAGGTTTATTTTTTAAAATCCTTGTCTGGGTGCACAGTACTTGCTTTGCTTTTCCTAAATCTTAAATTGCACTATAACACACAAAATATTCCAGCTCTGTCTCTGCTATGATATCTGTGAACAGCTGTTCCTAGCACTGCACTTTTCTGGACAATGAGCTCTGATGTTGATCCTGGGATCTGTTGGATTTACTCTCATATCTCAGGAGTCACAGTTTCGAGTGCTCCTACCACCGCTAGGACCACTTTGGCCTTGGCTTTTCACATCCTCTCCAGTTCCTCCTCCAGGCCCTGGATCCTTCTCCAAGTTCTTTCTTCCTGATGTTGCTGTTATTTGGCACCACTACATCTATTGCCATCACCGTCTTCTGGTCTTTTTCTACATTCCCTTTTCCATGATTGTGAACGTGATATGGAGAGGGGGGAGGGAGAAAGATGATAGATGATAGATAGAATATAGATAGATAGATAGATAGATAGATAGATAGATAGATAGATAGATAGATAGATGGATAGATAGATATAGACAGAGAAATATATAGTTGATACAAATAGACAGAAAGAAAGACAGACAGAAAGAGGTAGACGATAGAGAAATGATAGATGATAAATAGATAGATAGATAGATAGATAGATAGATAGATAGATAGATAGATATAGACAGAGAAATATATAGTTGATACAAATAGACAGAAAGAAAGACAGACAGAAAGAGGTAGACGATAGAGAAATGATAGATGATAAATAGATAGATAGATAGATAGATAGATAGATAGATAGATAGATAGATAGATAGATATAGAAAGATAGACAGAGATATAAAGGCAGACAAACTGATAGACAGAGATAGATAGATAGATAGATAGATAGATAGATAGATAGATAGATAGATAGACAGACAGACAGATAGATGATAGATAGATAGATAGATAGATAGATAGATAGATAGATAGATATAGATGGAGAGATGATAGATATAGACAGACAGACAGAGATATATAAAAATAGTTAATACAGACAGACAGAGATAGATGATAGATAAATGATAATTGATAGATGATAGATAGAATATAGATAGATAGATAGATAGATGGATGGATAGAAATAGAAAGATAGGGAAGAGCCTTGGTAGTACAGGAGTTTAAGGCACCCTGTTATTAAGCTGGTTATTAAGACCAGCTGCCTGCAATTATTGCAGGGTTCGAATCTCGCCAAGGCTCAAGGTTGACTCAGCCTTCCATCCTTTCTAAGGTAGGTGAAATGAGGACCCAGTTTGTGGGGGCAATAAGCTGACTTTGTATAAATATACAAAAGGATGAAGGCTATTGCTGAGCACATTGTAAGCCGCCCTGAGTCTTCGGAGAAGGGCGGCATATAAATCAAATAAATAAATAAAAAAAGATAGACAGAGATATAAAGGCAGACAAACTGATAGACAGAGATAGATAGATAGATAGATAGATAGATAGATAGATAGATAGATAGATAGATAGATAGATGATAGATATAGACAGACAGACAGACAGACAGAGAAATATAAAGATAGTTGATACAGATAGACAGACAGAGGTAGATATATGAAAGATAGATAGATAGATAGATAGATAGATAGATAGATAGATAGATAGATAGATAGATAGATAGATAGATGATAGGTATAGACAGACCGACAGAGAAATATAAAGATAGTTGATACAGACAGACACAGATAGATGATAGATAAATGATAATTGATAGATGATAGATAGAATATAGATAGATAGATAGATAGATAGATAGATAGATAGATAGATAGATAGATAGATAGATAGATAGATAAAAATAGAAAGACACAGACACAGACAGAGTTATAAAGGCAGGCAGACTGATAGACAAACAGACAGACAAACAGACACATACAAAGAGAGAGAGTGTGTACAGCTCCCACTATCCTTGCCAAAACAAAACTTATTAATTAATTAATTAATTAATTAAATTTTTATACTGCCCTTCTCCTGAGGGACTCAGGGCGGTGCACAGCCACAATAAAATACGTATATCCATAAAATTTAAAAACAGTTTAAAACATATTAAATAATTTTGGCTCAAATTAAAAACTAAAACACCCATTAAAATTCGTTATTAATCCAGCCCAGCCTGTTGAAACAGTAAAGTCTTAAGGGCACGGCGAAAGGTATGTTGGTCAGGGATCATACAAATCTCCAAGGGCAATTCATTCCAGAGGGCAGGTGCCCCCACAGAGAAGGCTCTCTCCCTGGGGGTCGCCAGTCGACATTGTTTGACCAACGGCATCCTGAGGAGTCCCTCTCTGTGGGAGCATATTGGCCAGTGGGAGGCTATCGGTGGCAGAAGGCGATCTCATCAGTACCCAGGTCCTAAGCCATGGAGCGCTTTAAAGATGGTAACCAACACCTTGAAGCGCACATGGAAGACCACCGGGAGCCAGTGCAGCTCGCACAGGAGAGGTGTTACATGAGTGTGCCATGTCGCTCCCATAATCACCCACGCGGCCGCATTCTGGACCAGTTGGAGCCTCCGAGTGCTCTTCAAGGGGAGCCCCATATAGAGACCATTACAGTAGTCCAGACTACTGTCATCCAAGAATAACAATGGAAAGAAATGGAAGATGTTTTAATAACAGGACATAAATTTATTGAATAACAGAATTAGAAGGAACCTTGGAGGTCTTCTAGTTCAACCTCATGCTCAGGCAGGATGCCCTGTACCATTTCAGACAAATGGTTGTCCAATCCTTGCTTAAAAACTTCCAGTGTTGAAACACCCATGATTTCTGGAGGCAAGTTGTTTCACTGCTTAATTGTTCTCACTGGTCAGGAAATTTCTCCTTAGTTCTAGGTTGCTTCTCTCCTTGATTAGTTTCCACCCATTGCTTCTTGTCCTGCCCTCAGGTTCTTTGGAGAATAGATTGATCCCCTCTTCTTTGTGGCAGCACCTGAGATGTTGGAAGACTGCTATCATGTCTCCCCTGGTCCTTCTTTTCATTAAACGAGACAAAACAAGGAGGTTCTTAAGATTCCTTTGAATGGGTCATTCTTGACTCTAATGTCCACTTGAATGTAATTCAGGCCCAGCTATTTCTCTTCATCAGATGCTGGAGGAGACTGTGTGGTCTCCTTCACGCAAAAGACATCCCATTGAGGAAGGTCTACCTCTATCCCAAAATGGATGGTTTCCCCCCCCACATAACTCAGACCGAGCCCTGACAATCTTAATGATACCCTTCTCTCGGCCCGTTGTCATTATTACGGCGTCTTCTCTGCCATAGACAAAGCCACCCCGAGGCTGGTGATGGAATCACGATCTAATTCCATTTTGTCATAAAACGGAGAGAGAAGTTTAATGACTCAAGAAGATGTGAATGACAGTGTTTTTTATCTCAAAGCCAAGGGCAGGGAATGTCGCTCTGCATAGACTTAACTACCATCCCCAAGAAATGGTACTTGACATTTGTAGATCCAATGCAGGAGAGAGAACGCCTCACATATCGTTCTCGGCAGCCCCCCCCCCCCCGGTTCAAACAATAATTCTGAACTGTCGTCTATACCAAGAGAAAAAAACCCCTCTCCAGATCTGATGATCTACTAAAGAACAAAAACTGTGTGGTGACTCAAACGTAAGAGTCCAGTTTCATGATGCACTTGGTTTTTGGAATAGAATAGAATAGAATAGAATAGAATAGAATAGAATAGAATAGAATAGAATGGAATGGAATGGAATGGAATGGAATGGAATGGAATGGAATGGAATGGAATGGAATGGAACGGAACGGAACGGAATGGAACGGAACGGAACAGAACTTGACGGGAAGGGAAGGGAAGGGAACGGAATGGAACGGAACAGAACAGAACGGGAAGGAAAGGAAAGGAAAGGAAAGGAAAGGAAAGGAAAGGAAAGGAAAGGAAAGGAAAGGAAAGGAAAGGAAAGGAAAGGAAAGGAATGGAATGGAATGGAATGGAATGGAATGGAATGGAATGGAATGGAATGGAATGGAACGGAACGGAATGGAACGGAATAGAAATAGAATGGAACAGAATGGAACAGAACAGAACAGAACAGAACTAGAATGGAACAGAACGGAACGGAACAGAACGGAAAGGAAAGGAAAGGAAAGGAAAGGAAAGGAAAGGAAAGGAAAGGAAAGGAAAGGAAAGGAAAGGAAAGGAAAGGAAAGGAAAGGAAAGGAAAGGAAAGGAAGGAATGGAATGGAATGGAATGGAATGGAACGGAATGGAATGGAATGGAACGGAATGGAACGAAACGGACAGAACAGAACAGAACAGAACAGAACAGAATAGCATTATTTATTGGTCAAGTGTGATTGGACACACAAGGAATTTGTCTTTGGTATATACGCTCTCAGTGTACATAAGGAGAATAAAATACATTCATCAAGAATAAAAAGATACAAAACTTAGTGATAGTCAAGGTTACTAATAAGCTATCAAATCGTAGTAGGAAACAAATAAAAACAATATAAATTGAAAGCTACAAGCAACATGGTTATAGTAATAAGTGGGAAGAGATAAATCCTAGTAGGGAAGAGAAGAAGAATAGTAATAAAGTCTTAGTAAATTATTTGACAGTGTTGTGGGAATTATTTATTTAGCAGAGTGATGGCGTTTGGGAAAAAACTCCTTGTGTCTAGTTGTTCTGGTGTGCAGTGCTCTATAACGTCGTTTTGAGAGTAGAAGTTGAAACAATTATTTTCCAGGATGTGAGGATTATGTCCATGGTGAATGGGCAATCAAAAGGAGCTCTATATCCAGACTATTATTTATTTATTTATTTATTTATTTATTTATTTATTTATTTATTTATTTATTTATTTATTTATTTATTTATTTATTTATTTATTTATTTATTTATTTATTTATTTATTTATTTATTTTCTATTTAGAGGAGGCCCCTCTCACCCATCGAGTGACTCTTGGAGGATTGCAGTATCATAAATAACAATATAGACAACTTGGAAGTTAAGATATATTAAAAGATTAACATGAACAACAGACGATAAAAGAACTGGAGAGACAGTTTGGTCTGGAGCTTAAAGGCACCAAGCTAGAAACTGGGAGAGCATGAGTTCTAATCCTGCCTTAGTACTGAAAGTCAGCTGAGTGACTTTGAGCCAATCACCAGGAGACTGTGAGTTCTAGTCCTGCCTTAGGCAGGAAAGCTGGCTCGGTGACTTGGGCCAATCACCAGGAGACCGTGAGTTCTAGTCCTGCCTTAGGCAGGAAAGCTGGCTCGGTGACTTGGGCCAATCACCAGGAGACCGTGAGTTCTAGTCCTGCCTTAGGCAGGAAAGCTGGCTCGGTGACTTGGGCCAATCACCAGGAGACTGTGAGTTCTAGTCCTGCCTTAGGCAGGAAAGCTGGCTCGGTGACTTTGGGCCAGTTCTTCTCTCTCAGCCCAACTCAACTCACAGGGTTGGTGTAGTAGGTGGGCACATAGATGGATGGATGGATGGATGGATGGATGGATGGATGGATAGATAGATAGATAGATAGATAGATAGATAGATAGATAGATAGATAGATAGATGAAAGAGATGCAATAGAGAGAGAGAGTGGATGGATGGATGGATGGATGGATGGATGGATGGATGGATAGATAGATAGATAGATAGATAGATAGATAGATAGATAGATAGATAGATAGATAGATAGATAGACAGAAAGATAGACAGACAGATAGATAGATAGATAGATAGATAGATAGATAGATAGATAGATAGATAGATAGATAGATAGATAGATAGATAGATAGATGAAAGAGATGCAATAGAGAGAGAGAGTGGATGGATGGATGGATGGATGGATGGATGGATGGATGGATGGATAGATAGATAGATAGATAGATAGATAGATAGATAGATAGACAGAAAGATAGATAGATAGATAGATAGATAGATAGATAGATAGATAGATAGATAGATAGATAGATAGATGAAAGAGATGCAATAGAGAGAGAGAGTGGATGGATGGATGGATGGATGGATGGATGGATAGATAGATAGATAGATAGATAGATAGATAGATAGATAGATAGATAGATAGACAGACAGACAGACAGACAGACAGACAGACAGACAGACAGACAGACAGACAGACAGACAAGATAGATAGTTTTATCTTGGCACCAGAAGTTCACAGATGGACAAATCTAGTAACACTAGCATTGTGGTATGTTTTTCAGAATAACAAAATAAGAGAACAGAGTTCGGAAGGGACCTTGGAGGACTTCTACTCCAAATCCCTGCTAAAGTAAAAGACCCTATACCACTTCAGAAAAATGGCTATCCAGTCCAGGGGTGAAATGCTACCGGTTCACACCGGTTTGGGCAAACCAGTAGCGGTGGTGGTGGTGGGTGGTTCGGAGAACCAGTAGCAGCGGTAGAACGATGCTCCGCCCACCCACCCGGACGTCATTACTTCCTGGTTTTAACCAGGAAGTAACCTGTTTTTTTACCCTCTGTGCAGTGGTGGGATTCAGCCAGTTCGCATCACTTCAGGAGAACCGGTTGTTAACTTTCCGAGCAGTTTGGTGAACTGGTTGTTGAAAGAAATCATTAGGGCAGAGAACTGGTTTTTAAATTATTTGAATCCCACCATTGCCTCTGTGCATGCACAGAAGGTCCAAAATCGCACATGACGTGCACACACACACACTTCCGAACTAGTAGGGAAGGTAAGTAGATTTCAGCCCTGATCCAGTCTCTTCTGAAAAAACTCCAGAGATAGGTTCGTCTGAAGGCGAACCATTCCACTGAATAATTGTTCTCGCAGTCAGGAAGTTTCTCCTTAGTTCTAAGTTGCTTCTGTCCTTGATTAGTTTCCACCTGTTGCTTCTTGTCCTGCCTTCAGGTGCTTTGGAGAATAGCTTGACTCCCTCTTCTTTGGGCCAGCCTCTCAAATATTGAAAACTGCTATTAAGTCACCCCATAGTCCTTCTTTTCATTAAAGTAGACATATCCAATTCCTGCAGGTGTTCTTGATATACCATATTTTTCGGAGTATAAGACGCACCAGACTATAAGATGCACCTACCTTTTTTGGTGAGGAAAACAAGAAAAAGAAATCTGCCTCTGCCTCCCAGCAATTTTGCCCCGTTGCAGCAAACAGCAAACAGCCTGCTTTACTTTCATTTTTGTTTTCAGCATAGCTTGATTAGCACAAGAAAAAAAAAATCTGCTCCCAGCAATTTACCTCCTTGCAGCAAGCAGCAGAGGCCCATGCAGCAATAGGCAATGGCAATCCCTGCAGCCTGAAACAGCTGAGAGTCAGGGACAATCAACTTGGGCTAATTAGGCTGTGCGGAAGCTGAAATGGGCTGTTTCTTCTTGCTGCTTGCTGCAAGGAGGTAAATTGCTGGGAGGCAGAAGCCATAGGGTGGGCGCCAGTGGGTGGGAGGGGCTACATACGGTATATGTAGCCCCCAAATTTTCACCCCCTTTTAGGAGCGAAAAAGGTGCATCTTATACTTCGAAAAATACGGTATTTTAGCTCCCAGCACCCTAATCATCTTTGTTGCTCTTCTCTGGACTCTTTCTACAGTCTCACCATTTTCCAGGTAGAGTTAAATTTTTTAACTCCTGGCATTTTTGTTGAGGAACTTGAAGTAGCAAAGGATGGAAAGAATCAATCTCCAAGAGTTACTGTTGGCCAGGAAAAAAATATAATACCCGCCTGACTTTTCTTTGATGAGGAATTTTCAAGTTTCTATATTTGTGAAAATCCCTCATGGATTATGAAACTTCTAACTCTAAAAGAACAACTAATTCCCTTGGCCAATTTTACACCAAGCATGCATGAGAAAAAAAGAAACTGAACTCCTAAAGTTTTGGTTTGTTTAGAGGAAAAATGGATTGGAAAATATAAGATTTTTTTAAAAAACAAAAATAAATAAAATAAAGCAGGTGTTGAAGATACATTTTGCAATGCTCCCTTCTGTCGTTTTCACTACTATCTTTGAAGACAAATCTCTCGGTTATTTTATGTTCTCCCCATAAATAAAAATTCAAAGATGAGAAGCAACCCTTTTTGGGGATTGCAAACGGACTTACAGATGGCAGTAAGAAGGCAATGGCTGAAATACGAGGGCCTGAGCTTATATGATCCCTAACTGGATTTCTCTGTAATTCTTGTTAGGGGGGAAGATTTTCTATCTCTCTATCTCTCACTTTTATGGATGGCTACATTATTCAAGAAAGAGACCATTGAAAATAAATGCTGTAATCCTATCTATCCTGACCTAGATTTGAGTCAAATTGGACTGAAAACTTTTACAATGAAACCTTATATTAAAACATATACAATTGAGAGAGCTCTCGATTGAGGGAAGGGGGAGAGGGAGGGAGGGGTGGAGAGAGAGAAGGAGAGGGAGGGAGAGGGAGGGAGGGAGGGAGAGGGAGAAAGGAGAGGGAGAAGGAGATGGAGGGAGTGGGACAAGAAGAGTAGGAGAGAGGGAGAAGGAGGGAGAGAGGGGAAGAGGAGAGAGGGAGGGAGGGAGAGGGAGAAAGAGAGGGAGGAGGAGGGAGGGAGGAAGAGGGAGGGAGGGAGGGAGAGAGAGAAGGAGTGGGAGGGGGAGGGAGGGAGAAGGAGGGAAGGAGGGAGAAGGAGAAAGGAGAGGGAGAAGGAGAAGGAGATGGAGGGAGTGGGACAAGAAGAGTAGGAGAGAGGGAGAAGGAGGGAGAGAAGGGAAGAGGAGAGAGGGAGGGAGAGGGAGAAGGAGAGGGAGGAGGAGGGAGGGAGGGAGAGAAGGAGTGGGAGGGGGAGGGAGGGAGAAGGAGGGAAGGAGGGAGAAGGAGAAAGGAGAGGGAGAAGGAGAAGGAGATGGAGGGAGTGGGACAAAAAGAGTAGGAGAGAGGGAGAAGGAGGGAGAGAGGGGAAGAGGAGAGAGGGAGGGAGGGAGAGGGAGCGGGAGGGAGGAGGGAGAGAGGGGGAGAGAGAAAGAAGGAGAGAGGGACGGAGAGAGGGAGAGGAACTTAAGATGGGTATGACTCTCCTGCTTGAAAAATAACAATAAATACACGTTCTGGCTGTCTTAAAAATATTCAAATAAAGGAAACAGGAAACAGCAATAGAATAATAATTCTTACTTTAAGATTCAGAGCTTTATTTCATAACGCAACTTATATCAACAACCCTTTGCAATGAGGTCCACTGACACAGCTGAATCCAGCAAGGAGTAGCTACCGCCAGTGGCCCTGAACTCATCCCAAGACATTATTTTTACACTTTTCCACACACATTTCACAACTGACTTCCTTCTTCTTTCTTACTGACTATCTCCACATATATATATATATTCATTAGATTTATATGCCGCCCTTCTCTGGAGACTCAGGGCGGCTTACAATGCATTAAGCAATAGCCTTCATACTTTTGTATATTTATACAAAGTCAGCTTATTGCCCCCACAAACTCAGTCCTCAATTTACCTACCTTAGAAAGGATGGAAGGCTGAGTCAACCTTGAGCCTGGCGAGATTCGAACCTGCAGTAATTGCAGGCAGCTGGTCTTAATAACAGGGTGCTTTAGACCACTGTACTACCAGGCTCTTTGAACAATATACCCATGTACATCTCAAAACCTCTATCCATTGGCTACTTTCAGTTCCTTATTTCTCGCGGTTTCTTCCTTCTCTGTCCAAATATATTTCAAATATATAAGCTCAAAACTTAAGAGAGATGACAAGTCGTTCTTATACACTTTGAAATCTTTCTGTCTAAAACTTTGGTTCATGTAGCTTTTTAGGGCCTGCTATCCTTCTGAGACCTATGGACTCTGGTAATCCAATAGACCAGGCGTGAAATCCAGGAGGTTCTAACAGGTTCTGTAGAACCGGTAGTGGAAATTTTGAGTAGTTCGGAGAACCAGCAAATACCACCTCTGGCTGGCCCCAGAGTGGGGTGGGAATGGAGATTTTGCAGTATCCTTCTCCTGAAGTGGGGTGGAAATGGAGATTTTGCAGTATCCTTCCCCCTGGAGTGGGGAGGGAATGGAGATTTTGCAATATCCTTCCCCCTGGAGTGGAGTGGGAATGGAGATTTTGCAGTATCCTTGCCCCGCCATGCCCACCAAGCCACGCCCACAGAACTGATAAGGAAAAAAAAAATTGAATTTCACCCCTGCAATAGACTATTTGTCCATTTCTCACATTGTAAACACGTCCCACGGAGATGTTTTTTTGTACAAATCAGTCAAGGATCCTCTTCCACAATAGTTGTGGAAACTGAGGGTACAGTACACACTTCCAACTAATTGAAAACATCTTCGTAGCTAGTCTCTTGATGTCCCTATCATTTGAGATGGATTGAGAGCATATGAGAGGGATCTAGGTGTCCTGGTAGATCATTGCTTACGTACAAGCCAGCAGTGCTGTAGATATCAAAAAAGCCAATACCGTTCTAGGTTGCATCAACAGAGGGATAGTGTCAGGATCACAGGGAGTGATAATACTGCTTTGTACTGCTAGTAGGATCATACTTGGAATAGTGAATCCAGTTTTGGTTGCCATGATACAAAAAAAAAAAAAATGTTGAGATCATAGAAAGGGCGCAAAGAAAATCAACAAAGATTAAGATCAGTGTTCTGACTTAGGCTTCCTGAGACAGTAAAAAACACACGATTAGTCCCCAAAACCCTCTTTTTATTTCAACGGCTGTGAATTATGTTCATTCACAGCCCGTGCTGAATCACCAAGAGTTTGTAAAGAGTCCGACAGACGTCTGCCACAGCCCTTTGGGATAAGGCTGATAAGCACCCACCTTTATCTCCCTTGACACACTGCCAAAGACCTAATTGGCGATTAGCTTTGGAAGGCCACATGGAGCACAGAATCAAAATGGAGCTTCAGAATTTAAACCGACCAGAACAAACAAAGTTGCTTCCTGCAAAGGCTCATGTGCCTTTGCTCCTCCTTTATGTTATGGGAGGGGCCAATCATCTCCAAGCCCTACTCCTGAGTCGTCCCTTTTGTCTTAACTGTTCTTGCCTTCTGGCAGCTCTGCGCATGTGCACACTAGGAACAGGCTCCCCCTGTTCCTCTGCCTTGCTGATGTCCGACTCTGGAGGCTCCGGAGGCAGCACATAATTCCCAGATGGCCCTGGCCCCCTCTCTGCCTCTGATGCAGGGCCCTCATCCGAGCCTTCCCCAGACTCTAGGACTGGCCCATGTTCCTCTCCAACCTCCTCACTGTCCGACTCTGCTGCCAACTCCGCAGGCAGCCGGCAGATTACAACAATAAGGGGTGTGGGGGCTAAATCGTATGATGAACAACTAAGATAACTAGTTATGTTTAGCCTAACAGAGAGAAAACTTAGGGGAAAAATGATAGCCATCTTCCTGTACTTGAAGGACCACCACAGGGAAGAGGGCATCAATTTACTCTCCTCAACACCTGAAGACAGGACAATAAGCAACGAGTGGAAACTAATCAAGGAGAGAATCAACCTAGAACTAAGGAGAAATTTCCTGACAGTTAGAACAATTAATCAGCGGAACAATTTGCCTTCAGAAGTTGTGGGTGCTCCATCACTGGAGGTTTTCAAGAAGACATTGGACAGCCATTTTTCTGAAGTGGTCTAGGTTCTCCTACTTGAGCAGGGGGGTGGAGTAGAAAACTTCCAAGGTTCCTTCCGGCCCTTATGATTCTATGATTCAAGAACCCGTGATGACGCAGTGATCAGAATGCAGTATTGCAGGCAAACTCTGCCTACACCCTGGAGTTCAATTCCGATAGGGCATCTTTCCAAGGTCGGTAAAATCGGAACCCAGATTGTTGGGGGGAATATGCTGATATTTGTAGACCGTTCAGAGAGTGCTGTAAAGCACTATGATGTGGTATATAAATCTAAGTGCTATTGCTATCATTCTATGATTGTATGAATGTATGATTCTATGATTTTATGATTTTATGATTTTATGATTTTATGATTTTATGATTTTATGATTTTATGATTTTATGATTTTATGATTCTATGATTCTATGATTCTATGATTCTATGATTCTATGTGTCAGCACTCCAAGCTACACTCACTCCAGTGCTGACATAAGGAAGAGAAGAGGACCCTTGACATCTCACCTACTTATTTTCCCTGAAGATATTATCCCCTAGGAGATGGGATGGGAGGGGGGACATTCCTGTGAGCTGAAGTAGTAGATATGGGGAGAGGGACTTGGAAGATGGCCAATGAGACGCAGAGAATTGGGGAACGGAAAGGGAGGGTTTGGGGTCAGAAGGTCAGTGCTGACTACGATGGAATTGGGGACAGATTGTTGTGCTCAATAAATGAAAGATTTCATCAAAGGCTATTTGTTTGGAAATGTAATTTATTTGAGACGACATCGTAATCTGACACTATGATTCTATGGAGTGGTTCCCACAGCATCTATCCTCTGTTACCTCTTTGGTCATCTTCTTATGTCTTCCAAATCTTTTACACACTGTAGTGAAGATGGTCCAGCATAAATGCCAGGAGATATAAATCAGTAGCAAACTGAATGTAAACCTGAATTACAATAATTAGGATCCTTTTGGAGAAAACACAAAGCTGATAGATTTTAATTGAACAGGCCCTGAGGCACCTGCTTTGTTCTTTCCCTCTTGGCTCTCAACTTGTGCTTGTTTCCTCCCATGTAGCAGCTTAAGGAAGTTTTGTTCTGTTGACATCGTTTTGTTCTGTTGATAGCTGGATGTTTTTATATATAGCATTGTATTTACATCATTAGGTTTTGTACGGCTTTTATCTTTTAATATTGTAAGCCGCCCAGCGATACCTTCTGGTAAGATGGGTGGCTAATAAATTTTAAAAATCAATCAATTCATTGATCGATCAACCAATCATGACATAGCATCATCCTCTGAAGAAGCAGTTATGCCACTGAGGCTAACAGTTTGCCCTTTAAGGGTCCAAATTAAAGGGGTTTCAACCAGTGATGAAATCCTACCGGTTCGCACAGGATTGGGTGAACTGGTAGTGATAAAAGCAGGGGTGAAATCTACTTACCTTCCCAACCGATTGGGAAGTCACGTGTGTGCGCAGACCCTCTTCACATGTGCAAACTCTTCTCCGCACACGCAGAGGGTAAAAAACAGGTTACTTCCTGATTAAAACCAGGAAGTAACGACGACCAGGTGAGTGGGTGGAGTCTTGCACTGGCATCGCTACCGGTTCTCTGAACCATCAGCTGCCATCACTACCGGTTCGGCCAAACTGGTCCGAACCGGGAGATGGATAAAAAGCTACCGGTTCAGCGAACCGGTGGTAAAAAACTGGTTTTTCCAATGATCAACTGTGCTGCGCGATATATATTCACTAGAAAGCAGGAAATCCTGCTTTCTAGTGAATCTAAATAGCGCGGCAAAGCTGTCTCCCCCCCCCACTGTTCTACCTACCTTGTTAAGCATCCTTTTTCAGCTGAAGCGTGCATTTGGCATGCACTGTGTATGCACAGGTGCGCAGTGTGCATTTGGTGCACACTGTGCATGCACATGCAGCGTGCGTTTGTTGCACACCCTGCATGCACAGGCAAACTGCGGAGGATTTCACCACTGGTTCCAACAGACAGCTGTCTAACTTCTGCTTGATTGCACACAGTGGAAGAGCAGACTGCCAATCTTGATTTTTTTAATCTACAGCTAGTCTTTATTCCTTAATTGCTTCCAGAATAACAGAATTGGAAGGGACCTTAGAGGTCTTCTAGTCCAACCCCTTGGCTCAAGCAGGAAACTCTATAGCATTTCAGATAAGTAGCTGTCCAGACTCTACTTATAAACATCCCATGTTGGAGCAACCACAACTTCTGAAGGCAAATCGTTCCCTGTCAGGAGTTCCATTATTTTCTACCTCTAAAAAATGGAATCATAAACGAATAAATACTTACAAGCAGTCCTCAACTAATGACTGTAATAGAGCTTGCCAATTACACTCAAAGATCATGATGGCCATTAAGTGAAATGCTCATGTGATCACACTAACCCTCTCGGTCCTATACTCCCTGATATAGCCATTAAACAAATGTTCCAGTTTGTTACGAGGAACACAGGGTGCCTCAGGATCGGGGATGTCCTGGGAGACACAGCACAGACCCTACCCCTGCCTCCCCCCAAAGTCTCTCCCAATCCCTGAGTTGATCATTAGTTCAGCTATCAAAGTGCTCTTACTGTTATGATGATTTTCTTAGCATTCAACTCAAACCTTCCTTCCTAACTTAAGACATTTATTCTGTGTCCCACAGATAATTAATATGATAATTAATCATAACCCTTGATCATCTTCTGTGGGATGACCTTTCAGGTGTTTGAAATCTGTCACCATGTATTATCTCAAAGTTGACTTTTCTGATGGTGAAACATATCAGTTTCCCTTAGTTTCTCCTTATAAGGCTCAGTTTTCCTGATGCTGCTTCATGGCACCTCTAGAACTCTTTCCAAATTCCTCAAATCTTTCTTAATATGTTAACCCCCAGAACAAAATACTATGTTTTGTTCTTCATTGGCCTTTTCCGTAGCCAATTCACAGGTTTATCTCATGTTTAGCTTGTAATCATCTCCAATTCTCATGTTCTCTTATTGATGCTGTAGGAAAAAGGCAGCATACTAAAAAGCAGAGACATCACTCTGCCAACAAAAGTGCATATAGTCAAGGCTATGGTTTTCCCAGTTGCAATGTATGGTTGTGAAAGTTGGACCATAAGGAAGGCTGAGTGCCAAAGAATTGAGGCCTTTGAACTCTGGTGCTGGAGAAGACTCTTGTGAGTCCCTTGGACCGCAAGGCCATCCAACCGGTCAGTCCTAGAGGAGATCAAACCCTGACTGCTCTTTAGAAGGGCAGATCCTGAAGAGGAAACTGAAAATACTTTGGCCACCTCATGAGAAGGAAGGACTCACTGGAGAAGAGCCTAATGCTGGGAAGGATTGAGGGAAAAAAAAGAAGGGGATGACAGAGAACGAGGTGGCTGGATGGAGTCGCTGGATGGAGTCACTGAAGCAGTAGGCGTGAGCTTAAATGGACTCCAGAGGATGGTAGAGGACAGGAAGGCCTGGAGGAACATTTTCCATGGGGTTGTGATGGGTTGGACATGATTTTGCAACTAACAGCAACAAGGAGAAGGGCAGGCAGAGACTGGAGGTGGCGTCAAGAGAGGAATTAGTCTGGAGTCATTAAGTTCCCACAAATGATCTACATTCAACTCCTCTTGAATTCCATTGACTCTTATCTAGTGCAAATTTAGTGCTTACTACTGGTTGACTAGATTCTTGTGTATAGGTATCAGCAATAAATCAGCTAAACTGGATCTTAACACATCATCCTGAATCCTTCGTGGCTAAAAGGTGTGCAACTCAATCCATATCAGGCTCCAAGGTACTACACGTTTTCTTGTTGTTTTAAAGCAATGATAAGTATTGCAAAATTGTTGAAAGGCAAAAGGAAGTGTGACTCAATTAATGACATGATAGCAGCCTTCCAACATCTAACGGGCTTCCACAAAGAAGACGGGGGTCCACCAAATCTCAAAGCACCAGAAGACAGAACGAGAAGCAATGGATGGAAACTAATCAAGGAGAAAACTAAGGAGAAATGTCCTTATAATCAGAGCAATCAATCAATGGAATGTCTTGCCTTCAGAAGTTATGGGTGCTCCATCACAAGTAGAGAGTCGACATCCATTTGTCTGATATGGGATAGGGTCTCCTGCTTGAGCAGGGAGTTTGACTAGAAGACCTCCAAGGTCTTCTAGTCCCTTCCAACTCTTTATTCTGTTCTGTTATTCTGTCTTTTCCATCGTCTCCCAACATTGCAATTATATCTTTTCAGGGCTGTGACCTCCCTAACCCAATCTAATTATCTCTGATGTTCTGGTGAACTTCAACCCTTGGACAAAGCCTTCTGATGAGCAGATACACCATCAAAGATTTTACCCAAGACTTGAAGCTTCATTACAATTACAACGACAGCACTAGGTACAAACATCTAAACAATTAGAGTTTGTATAAGAAGGAAGGTCATTAGGTTTTGGTCATTGTACACTAAAACCTTTTGACACATGTCCCAGCATCTCACCAGTGAAGGGTGGAAATATAATTTAACATGTTATCGTTCCCTAGGAAGGCGAGTGGGTGAATTCTAACTCACTTTCTCATTACGATAAAGAATTTTAGCAAATGTTTCAGTGACAGCTTTGCTCAGGAAGTAAACGCACTCAAGATAAACATTATTTGAAATCGGTAGAAATAATAATAACAGTAATGATAATGTGGCTTTTTTTTCTTGATGGAATCATCCAATCAACTTGTCCATCTGATATGACAGTACATCAGTCCTACATTAAAACGGTAGTCCTATATTAAATCTTTTCTTCCAACCAACACTACAATAAGGAATTCTTGTTTGTTAACCCTTCGCTTGTCTTTCTCTTAGTAATTTTATTCTATTTTTGGCATCAGGCTCCCAAGAATGTAATTGTTGTGGCCTGTTGGTGGCACCTCCAGCAGCCAAATCAGAGGAGGAGGCGTGGAAGTCAGGGTCAGCATCAAAGCAACCTGAGTGATCCGAGGGGGAAGAGGGAATGGAGCTGTCAGAGAGAGAGAGAGAGAGAGAGAGAGAGAGAGAGAGAGAGAGAGAGAGAGAGAGAGAGAGAGAGAGAGAGAGAGAGAGAGAGAGAGAGAGGAGAAGGAGGAGGAGGAGGAGGAGGAGGAGGAGGAGGAGGAGGAGGAGGAGGAGGAGGAGGAGGAGGAGGAGGAGGAGGAGGAGGAGGAGGAGGAGAGCCTGGACCATCCTTCAGCCATCAGATGCAGAGTCAACAGCCCCTTGTCTGGAGGTGGCTGATGAGGAAGAGGATGAACAGCTGGGTCCAGTGCCTGATGCGTGGATGTACAGAAGGCAGAGAAAAGGAGAGGAGAGCAGTGGAAATCTATGGACCGGTCCTTGGGATGGAAGAGTCACCACTGCTAGTGAAGCCTCACGGTAGCTCTGGGGATAAAAGGCAGGGAGCAGAGATGAATAGATGTGGCAGAAAACTATTCATCTTCTGGCTGGACAGACTTCTTAGTCTATGGTGAGAGAGAAACTTTTTTTGCCAGGGCTGCCAGCACTACAAATAAAGGAACCTTTGAGTTAATTTCAGAAGGTTTGTCGTGTTTGGAGAGCTGGATCAGAACAGTAATATTTATTAGAAGCGAAGGATATAACTGTGCCGCTATAGAACCAGGCAAAGTGCCCAGTTTTTACAGCTTAGATTTGAAATACAAATTTTTAGACGTCTACTTTGCAAATGAGCTGTGGCTGCTATTACTTTTTTTTTTTACCCTGTTATGTCTTACTACAATCTCCTTTCTAGAAGAGCCCAGAATGGTTTATAGTACAGCATTAAAATCAGGCTTAAATAAAGCCATTACAATAAAAATAACAACCCTTTAAAGCTATTGTTGAAGGCAATTAAGACAAAATTTGTTTTAAAAACAAAACAAAACGAGAGATAGAAGGAAAAGAAACACAACAGGCCTTGCAAAGGCAGTCTGGTTTTGGAATAGTTGGTTGCGATTGTGACATGCCTTTCTTTCTTTCTTTCTTCTTCTTTCTTTCTTTCTTTCTTTCTTTCTTTCTTTCTTTCTTTCTTTCCTTTCTTCCTTCCTTCCTTCCTTCCTTCCTTCCTTCCTTCCTTCCTTCCTTCCTTCCTTCCTTCCTTCCTTCCTTCCTTCCTTCCTTCCTTCCTTCCTTCCTTCCTTTCTTTCTTTCTTTCTTTCTTTCTTTCTTTCTTTCTTTCTTTTAGACTTTGCAAGCTGAGAGTTAGAAAACCAGATGCTTCTGTTCAGGGGTGGGCTTCAAAACTTTTAGCAAAGAGTTCTCTGCCCAGTTGCTGGGTGGGCGTGGCCATGGTGGGCATGGCCTAGTAGGCCTCCTGCACCATGGGGGGCATTTTTGCCTTCCCCGGCATCCGGAGGCTTTCCTGAGCCTCCGGGGAGGGCAAAAACAGCCTTCCCAACCTCCAGAGGACCTCTGGAGCCCATTTCTGGCCTTCCTGAGCTTTCGGTAGGCCTGTTTTTCACCCTCCCTGAGCCTCCAGATGTGCCCTGCACTTACCTGCATCCAAAATGGGCCACGTGGGGAATCCTGGGAGGGGAGGGGTGGGGTGGGCAGGGCCAGCCAGGAGTGGGATTTGG
Organism: Pantherophis vulpinus; assembly: GCA_037215915.1. Taxonomy (NCBI): domain Eukaryota; kingdom Metazoa; phylum Chordata; class Lepidosauria; order Squamata; family Colubridae; genus Pantherophis; species Pantherophis vulpinus. The sequence goes on along the minus strand of JAXLNS010000002.1, from coordinate 5,067,048 downwards.
GGGTTATCCAGTGGTGAAATCCAATTTTTTTTACTACTGGTTCTGTGGGCGTGGCTTGGTGGGCATGGTGTGGCTTGATGGGCGTGGCTGGGTGGGCATCGCAGGGGAAGGATACTGCAAAATCTCCATTCCCACCCCACTCCAGGGAAAGGATACTGCAAAATCCCCATTCCCTCCCCACTCCTGTGGGAAGGATCATGCAAAATCTCCATTCCCACCCCACTCTGGGGCCAGCCAGAGGTGGTATTTGCTGGTTCTCCGAACTACTCAAAATTTCCACTACCGGTTCTCCAGAACCTGTCAGAACCTGCTGGATTTCACCCCTGGGGTTCTCCGAATTGCACAGAATCTTAGCTAGAGGTTCTCCCGAACCCGTGGGCACCCCAGCAGCTCACCCCCTGCTTCTGTTACTTTTTTTACAGGTAGCCTTCTCTTAACAAAAGTCGTAAAATGGGGCAAACTCCCTCAACAAACGTTTCACTTTAGCAATGTGAATTTTGGGCTCGATTGCTGCCATAACTACAAGGAGTTACCTACCATTTGGATTATGTTTTAATTGACTGGTCCACCTTGGATGAAAAGAATCGAGTTAGCTGCCCTCGGCTTGAAGGTCTCAAAGGTTTTTAAGACGTCATACTGGTAAAGATTAGTTCAGGCAGATCATAGAATCTTATAGCTGGAAAAACGGGTGCTAAGACCGCAGAGAAAAGCTTCTTGATCAGTGCAAAAAAATCTAAATTTAAGCATCCCGGACAGATGGCAATGTAGCCTCTGTTTAAACATCCGCGACGATGGAGAGTCTATCACCTCGCCAGGCAACTGATTTCACTGTCAGACTATGTCTGGTCTGAGTTGTCCTCCTCCTCCTTCTTCCCCTTTTCTTTGAAAAATCAGTCTGTGTATAACTTTGTCTATCTTGAAGTCCTCTAGACCATCCAGATTTAATGGAATGGAATGGAATAAAGAAAATATGGAATGGAACAGAATGGAACAGAACAGAATAAAGAAAAATGGAATGGAATGGAATAGAATAGAATAGAATAGAATAGAATAGAATAGAATAGAATAGAATAGAATAGAATAGAATAGAATAGAATAGAATAGAATAGAATAGAATAGAATAGAATAAACAGAGTTAGAAGGGACTTTGGAGGGTCTTCTAGTCCAACCTCCTGCTCAGGCAGGAAACTTTATATCATTTCAGACAAATGGTTGTCCAATCTCTTTTTAAAAACTTCCACCGTTGGAGAATTCCCAACCTCTGGAGGCAAGTCGTTTACTGATTAATTGTTCTTATTTTCAGGAAATTTGTCCTTAATTCCAGATTGCTTCTCTCCTTGATGAGTTTGCAACTATTGCTTCTTGTCCCTGCTTTCAAATGATCCTTCCTTTCCTTCCTTCCTTCCTTCCTTCCTTCCTTCCTTCCTTCCTTCCTTCCTTCCTTCCTTCCTTCCTTCCTTCCTTCTTTCCTTCCTTCCTTCCTTCCTTCCTTCCTTCCTTCCTTCCTTCCTTCCTTCTTCCTTCTTCCCTCCCTCCCTCCCTCCCTCCCTCCCCCTTCTTCCTTTGTTTCATCCTTCCTTGCTCTCATCTCACCTTTTTTTCTCTGGAGGCAAGTTGTTCCACTGATTAATTGTTCTCCTTAGTTCTAAGTTGCTTTCCTCCTTGATTAGTTTCCACCCATTGCTTCTTGTCCTGCCTTCAGGTGCTTTGGAGAATAGCTTGACTCCCTCTTCTTTGTGGCAGCCCCTGAGATATTGGAAGACTGCTGTCGTGTCATCCCTAGTCCTTCTTTTCATTAGACTGGACATACCCAATTCCAGCAACCGTTTTTTATATGTTTTAGCCTCCAGTCCCCTAATCATCTTGGTTGCTTTTAAGATTAAGAGCACCTGCCTCAGTTTCTGCAGATGTGTATAATTACACAGTGCTTCAAAAGTCCTACAAGTTGGAAATGGAAATGCTTAATAGCGTTATTATTTATTTATTGAGAAAATTTATATGGCTGCCCAACTCACTCATGCTGACTCCATGTGGCTCACACAGATAAAACCCCAATAAAAAGGCGATAAACCCTCATCCCTGGTGACCACAATCAAAGCAATCACTGTATGGGCTCCATATCACCCTGGGATCCCCAGGCCCATTGGCAAAATCATGGAGTAGAGAAGTGTAGAATAATGTTACGGTCACTTTGAATGTACACTAATCAGCGTACATTAAAATGAAATTTCATTGCATGCAGCTCTCAAAGTGTCACCCCCTTCAATCTACACTACTGTTCAGACCTAGGCTTCCCAAGAGGATGAAGCTGACTCCTTGCCCTGACAAAAACCCCTTTTTATTAAGTTACTGTGAATTCCTCTGGTTCACATCCAGCAAAGTCTTTCAAGGGAGAATTTACAGTCACAGACCTTATCTGGCTTGGGAGCTGCCAAGCCGATATCTTCAAAACTTGGCAAGAAGTCTCTGAGAATTACAAACCAATTAAGTGAACTAATTATCTCCTGCAAACTCCACTCCCCTTTCGGCTCCTCTTTATTCCCTATGGGAGGGGCCATTCACCATCCAGCTTTACTCCTGAGTCGACCCTTGTTCCTTAGCTGTTCCCTTCTCCTGGCAGCTTTGCATATGTGCACACTGGGAATAGGCTCCAGCTGTCCTTCTGCCCCACTGATGTCCGACTCTGAAGGCAGTTGACAACTGTCAGACAGCCCTGGCCCCATCTCTGCCTCTGACACAGAGCACTTATCAGAGCCTTCCCCAGACTCCAGGACTGGCCCATGTTCCTCCCCAATCTCCTCACTGTCTGAGTCTGCAATCAGCTCCACTGGTGGGCCACAACAACTACATAAACAAAAAACAAACAAACAAACAAACACAGAAACAAACATCTTGCAAGTTTACAAACAAAACTGTTACGAAACAGGGAACAAAACTGTTATAGAATCTGGTAGTCCTGCTAGAAATACTTCAAAACCTCCTCCCAGAGGAGAGCAACAGAAACAGACCATAAAGAGGATGTGTGGTGTCTTTAACAATGCGTGGTGGTGTCTTTAACAATGTTTTGAGCTCTAAGCACCTAGTGCTTATAAGCAGTTTCCTGAATACTGGGAAGTGAGCTTCCTATAATCTTCTCTGCTGTCCTCACCACTCTCTGTAGGGGCTTTCTATCTGAGGCACTGCAGCCACCAAATCAAAAAGGGATCCATGTTTTGGGGACTTTTTGAAAGAGGTCAAGATGGGGGCCAATCTTTTTCTCCACAAGGATGATGTTACCACAGGGAGGGAGTCACCATGGAGAAGAGTCTTCTTCTGGCCCTACCAGATGGACCTCAGTAAGAGAGCAGACCCATAACATCCTCTGCCTCCTTACTCTGCTGAGTTGGATAGATATAACTGGGGGAAAGATGGTCCTTCAAATAATCTCGTTCCAAACCACATAGGGCTTGAAAGGTGTCAACCGGCACCTTGAATTGGACCCATAAGCAAGTTGGCAACCAATGCAACTTCCTCGAGAAAGGTGAACACGAGGGCAAATCTAGATTTGCACAGAACCATCTGGGCTGTCTCATTTTGAATCAATCAAAGCTTCTGTATACTTTTCCAGGGCATCCCCATGTAGAGTGTAATGCAGTAGTCAAGATTAAGTAATCAATTACATCCTCAATTACATCTGAATTACATCGGAAAGGACTTTGCTGACCCTCTTGGTTATATGGATTTAGGAACAAGATGGATTCTCTGCCTAAATCTGCATTCCAAATCAAAGTTGGTTAAAAAGTGATGTTTGAACACAAAATGGTGAGTACATTACCTCAACCATTTAATAAAGATACCCTTGATGGAATCGCTACAAATTTGGATGAACTTAACTAACAATCCGCAGTCATTAAGAACTTAATATCAAATTTGCTGGCTTTTGAAATCAGCTCAGTACAATTATCTTCACAGAGGGCTTGTGGGTTTGCGGCATTGTCTGCTTTTCTCTCACATTTCTGTACTTACAAATAACAATACACAAGATTCTCTGCAAGCTCCTGTAGGCTGAAGATCTTGAGTTTCACCTAATTGCCTTCTCTAATTGCTTGTTCTGCAAATAGCTTCGGCTGGCATGATTGTCTCTGTGCTATTTTGCCTCTGTTTGCATGTCGACTATTCTAACACAGAAGACATACACAAAGCACAAAGACTTAAGATAGACATCCACAGGCATCCACAAATACAGATTAAATACTACACCCAGATTCTAAAGGGGGAAAAAAAGAACCCAGATAGTGATAAATAATTGCAAACATACAGAGATAGAAGGTTACGTGAGGTCCTGCGCAAGGTTTGGAGGACAGAATCTAATTTGTGTGTATCCCTCTATGCTTAGTTTATGTGTATGTGTGTCCAAAGTCTTTGTGCTGTAATATTTATGGATGGCTGTTTCTAGCTTACTTCCATATTGACTCCACATATAGCCATGTTCAGATGGAGTAAGGGAAGCTAAATAATGACAGTCGTGTTGCATATATGGATGAAGAGAAATAACTGTGAGAAGGATCTGGGAGGAGTAGTGGACAAACACTGAATAGAATAGAATAGAATAGAATAGAATAGAATAGAATAGAATAGAATAGAATAGAATAGAATAGAATAGAATAGAATAGAATAGAATAGAATAGAATAGAATAGAATAGAATAGAATAGAATGAAGGAAGGAAGGAAGGAAGGGAGGGAGGGAGGAGAAAGAAACAGGAGGATGGAGGGAATGGAATGGAATGGAATGGAATGGAATGGAATGAATGGAATGGAATAGAATAGAATAGAATAGAATAGAATAGAATAGAATAGAATAGAATAGAATAGATAGAATAGAATAGAATAGAATAGAATAGAATAGAATAGAATTCTTTATTGGCCAAGTGTGATTGGACACACATGGAATTTGTCTTGGTGCATACACTCTCAGTGTACATAAAAGAAAAGATACATCTGTCAAGAATCATAAGGTACAACACTTAATTATAGTCACAGGGAAACAATGTCAGATGTAAATGCCTTATTCTCTAATGTGTAAATAGTATATGAATGGGATATCAGGGGTTAACTTATTCTTCAATCCTTAATGTATTCATGACTCATCACTCCCACACATAGCTCCACCCATTGTATATATAAGGAGCCATCTTCACCCTTTTCCTTGCTTCTATCTGTGAATATTCAGTGAATATAGAATGCCTATTGTAATAAAAGGAGATATATTTAAATCTTTACTTCTTAATATCTTTATTGAGTCTGATCCAGAAAATATTGCAACAAGCTGGTAGCAGAGGATGGTTAATTGACTCAATAAAAACTTAAAAATGTCTAAGAAGGATAGGCCCAACACCAGGGCCTACAGCAAAGAAATGGAAACAGAACAAGAAATAATCAACGAATCCACAAACGCAATTTCAAGAGAATCCGAAGAATACACCACTGAAGACGAAGAAATAATAGATGAAAACGATGACCAGAAGGAAATCGAAATAGAGAATAACGAACTCAGGTCAGAGATATTTAAAACTATTAAAAAGCCAGAAAAATGATGAAAGCCTCATCGCGAACCTCCAAGAAATGCTGAAGAACAGCGGAGCAGCGAAAGAGAAAAACATCACTAATGAAAAGTCTAAAGAACCAAAAATTGTGAGTGATATGACTACAGAGAAAGCTATTACGAAGAAGAAGAATGTGATCCCGCGCGAAATTTTGAATGGCAGCCATCTTGGTTTCAACAGGCCTCCAAGGTGAGCGAAGCAGAGCCAATCAAAACGCTCAGTTCAAAATTTCTGGCGCGAAAAACATTATCTGACAACGAAAATGAAAAAGAGGATTCAAACTCCTCGGAAGAGCCAGAATCAGAAAGTGAAGATGATTCAACAAAATCCCAAGTAAAGTCAGCGATGAAAACGCTTTTTGCTGCATTTGGGCCAAAACTAAAAATCACCAAAAAGACACCGAAGAAGAGAGCGAACAAGCGATACCTCAAGACCTGCCCGCTCCCATCCTGACTTCGAGAGCGACGACGCCCGAACCTAGAGAGCCTTGTCGATTCCGCCCTACACCAAAGACCGAAGCAAGTGACTACGCTTCCAAAAAGAAAGAAGAGCAGCCGCCGTCGTCAGAGCTCCCAAGGCCGAAACAGAGACCGACTCATCTGAAGAAGAGCAAAGCGAGCGAGCCGCGGTGGAGAGAACCTTCCATAACGAAGTCAAAGAAGAAATGGACAACGCGCATGCGCGAAACTACGCAGACGACCCGGGAAGACATGAACTGGTGAAAGAGCCACGCAGACTCGTTGCGAGCATCCCCATGCCGTTTTGCAATTTTCTACACTTGCGAGACCACGGACCACCTCAGGTTGTAAGTAATGGACAAAATAATGTGGGAAACTTACCCAGTGACTTCCAAAACTAAGGGTTGATGGCATTAATTTGCAAGAATGGTATCAACAGCTCCAGGTGGTCTTTATGAAAGAAAACTTACTATTCTTTATCACTAGTCCCCCAAAAAGACCTTGGACTTTAAAATAGATTGTTTACATCATAGAGCTTTTTACTTAATAATATCTAGTGTGTCTCCTGCAATGTATCATAGCATCAAACCAAATCAGACTGTTTCTGAAATTATCCAATGCATGTTTAATTTGTTTCACAGCGACAGTGTAGCTACCACCACAAGAATGTCTAAGGATTTCTTTTCATCTAGAGTAAAACCAGGGGTTTCCATAAGTGAGCATTTAATATCTTTAAACAAAATAAGAGCTGAGCTGCACTTGAGGGGGGAGGTGATTTCAGACCAAACAATGAAAAGTGTTATTATCAACTCACTTGATTCATCATGGGATAGCTTTATGTCACATTTAGACACTATCAATCTAGGATATTTATCCATAGAAAGTCTATCTAACAAATTGATAGCAGAAGACAATTCAAGAAAAAATCGTTCTAGCAATCACACAGAACACAAACCTTTTAAGAAAGTAGTTTTTCCAAGAAAAATATAATGAAACATACAAATGTCACAATTGTGGATCCAGGAACACACTAGAAGAGATTGTCCCAAAATTTCAAAGGAAAGACATAGGTCAGAATATAGGAACAAATACAATTATAGACAGTCCTCCATAGATAGACATAGATATAGGAGCCCACCAAATTACAGAGAAAATAGAGGGGGCAGAGAAAATTCAAAAGATAGAAAATCTGGTTCACTGAATGGACTAAACAAACAAGACAACACAAAATTACAGCAAAATGAGAACAATAATTGGCTTATTGATTCTGGAGCAACTAATCACACCACTAATAACAAAAATATATTGTCTTCATTTACAGAAGATAAATTTGTAATAAAGGTAGCTAACCAAGAAAAGGTTCAAGTATTAGGCAGAGGGAATGTAACTTTGCTTGGTCTAGGAAAAATAGAGGGGGTATTGTTAATACCTGAAATACCTCATAACATACTAAGTGCCATAAAACTAAGTAGAGATTCTGACATTAATATAGTTTTCTCAAAGGGAAAAGCGACTTTAGAGAAGAATAAAACAAGTATAGGCACTGTAACGATTAAAGGAGGCCTACCTTATTTGATAACAAAGGAAGAATGGTTGCATAACATTGATTCAAATATAGAAGATTGTATTGAAGCAGATGATGAAAATATTAGCAACAGTGACAATGATGAATGTAAAATATCTCATAATCATACAGATACCACACGATAAAAAAAAAACCAAAAATAGGTAAACCAATTCATGATGAGTGTGCTCACATCTTGCATAGGAAGTTAGGACATGCCAGTTTTCCTGTAGTACAAAAAATGACTGAACACGCAGAAGGTGTCAAAATAAAAAATTGTGAAAACTATTTGGAATGCTCAGTATGTAAATCTACAAAACTAAAAACTAGTCCCAGGCCAAGAAACTCTACTAGATCAACTAACAAAATTTTTGACTTAGTACACATGGACCTAGTAGGCCCATTAACTCCATCAATCACTTATAGAAAACGTTACTTCCTGACAATAGTAGACGATTATAGCCGTTATGGGTTTGTTTATACACTAAAACATAAAGATGAAACATTTCAAAAATTTAAGGAATTTTACAAACGCATAGAAACACAACACAATATCAGAATAAAACAAATTATGACAGATAGGGGATGTGAATTCATGTCTAAAGAATTCTCCCAATGGTTAAAGGACAGAGGAATGCTACATTACACGTCTAGTCCATTTTCTGCATTCCAGAACGGAATTGCAGAGAGGAAAAATTCCACATTACAAACCATGATTAGGTGCACATTGGAGGATGCTGGCTTAAGCAAACAATTTTGGTCAGAAGCCCTACATTATCAAATTACACACAAAATAGAACCTGGTCCAGTATTGTAAACAAGACACCATACGAAGTAATGTATAATAGGAAGCCAAAATTATCACACATGCTCATATTTGGAGTCACTGCAGACGTACACATACCCAAACAGTTGAGAAGAAAGGGAGAAAATGTATCCAGAAGACTCAGATTCATGGATATGAAACTGGCACCAAAGGATACAGATTCATTGATAATAATAACAAATTTATAGTTTCCAGAACAGCTGTGTTCCATGAACAAGCCAACTGGTCTAAATTACATCTTAATGAAATATTTCCAAATAAATGCAAAGAAACAAAACCTCATGAGAAGGGACCATAGAAAAACAAAATATCAACAAACACAAAAGCAAAACTAAAACTTGGACAAATAGCCAACACAAAATAAGGACAGACACACTGACAAAAAAGAAGCAAGATATTTGCACGATAACAATAGCAAACCTGAAAGAGTCATTAGGAACAACAGGAATCAAATGCAAATAAATACAGGGATTACATAATGCATATGGATGGTGAACCAATAACACCTAACACATATGAGGAAGTGTTAAAACTTCCTCGTGAAGAAAAAGAAAAATGGGAACTAGCTATGAAGAAAGAGATGGAAAGTTTACAAGGATTAAATGTATTTACACCTGCAATTGCACCTAAAGATAAAACTATTATTGGTACCAGGTGGATATATAAATTAAGAATTTAGAAGGAGGCAATACTCTATACAAAGCTAGATTAGTTGCACAAGGTTATGCACAGAAATATCCGGAGGACTATACTGATACGTATTCCCCCACAGTAAGAACAGAGAGTGTCAAAACAGCTCTAGTGGTAGCATCAGCACTCAACCTTGATGTATTTCAATATGACATACAGACTGCTTATCTACACGCGAAACTAGATAAGGAAATATATGTAAGAGCACCTCACAGTCAATACACCAACAAAAATGAAATTTGGTTGTTGAATAAGAGTTTGTACGGATTAAAACAATCTGGTAAAAGATGGTATGATTGTTTGGTAAAAGTACTTAAGACTATGGATTTCAATGCTACCACTGCTGATAACTGTTTTTTTGTCAAAAAGGGTGACAACTACGTTGAATTTGTATTGATTTACGTAGATGACATTTTGTATATAGGAAAACACAAAGAGAGAAGAGAAACTTTTGTAAATAAGTTAAATGAACATTTCTCGTTGAAATCCCTAGGTAAAGTGAACAAATATCTTGGTGTCCAAATTAATAAGACTAGAAGGGGATTCAAACTTACTCAAAGAGATAAAATTATAGAACTTTTGAATAAATGTAACCTAATCAATGCCAAACCCTGTGATACTCCTATGCAAACTGATTTTCTTAGAAATACTGATGAATCTTCCCCTGAATTCAAGGATAACACGTTTTATAGATCAATCATAGGTTCGCTTCTCTATATATCTAATTGGACTAGGCCAGATATCGCTTTACCACTCAACTTATTATCCAGACACGTCAGCAAACCAACAATGTATCACTGGGAAGCTGTTAAAGAATTTAAGAATCTGAAAAGTACTCTAGATTTCTGCTTAGTATTAGAACCTAGTGATAATAAAGAACCAAAGCTTGTATGTTACGCAGATGCAGATTGGCTGGAGACACGTCATGCAGAAAAAGTACATCTGGCTATATTTTTCTCTTAAATGACTGTCCAGTTTACTGGTACACTGGTAAACAAGAACTAGTAGCCACTTCAACGACAGAAGCAGAATATGTTTGTTTATCCAAAGCTGCAAATACCTTGTATGGTTTAACGATTTAATTTCAGATGTTTGGAGAAAACCTGCTTTGCCTTTTGTCATGCATGAAGACAATAAAGCAGCTATTGAAATATCTAGATCTGATGCATTGGACAAAGGTCCAGACATATAGATATAAAATTTAAACATGTGAGACAGTTGTCTCAGGATGGATTTATTAAAGCAATACACTGTGATACTTCAGAACAATTAGCTGACATATTAACAAAGCCCTTACCTTCTAAACAGCACAAATATCTGACTTCTAAACTGCATATTTTATATTGTCCTGAATCTGAATGTAATTGGTGTTGTATAACGAATCGGCATTTAGAGGGGGATTTGTCAGATGTAAATGCCTTATTCTCTAATGTGTAAATAGTATATGAATGGGATATCAGGGTTAACTTATTCTTCAATCCTTAATGTATTCATGACTCATCACTCCCACACATAGCTCCACCCATTGTATATATAAGGAGCCATCTCACCCTTTTCCTTGCTTCTATCTGTGAATATTCAGTGAATATAGAATGCCTATTGTAAATAAAAGGAAGTATATTTAAACCTTTAACTCTTACTATTATTATTGAGTCTGATCCTGAAAATATTGCAACAAGCAATATAAATCGTAAGGATACCAGCAACAAGGTTACAGTCATACAGTCATACGTGGGAGGAGATGGGTGATAGGAGCAATGAGAAGATGAATAGTAATGCAGAATTAGTAACTAGTTTGACAGTATTGAGGGAATTATTTGTTTAGCAGAGTGATGGCATTAAGTATGAGCTACCAGTTTGTTGCCACTGCCAAAAAAAGCCAATGCAGTTCCCAGATACCAGCTTGATCAACAGAGGGATAGTATTAAGTCACATGAAGAGATAGTACTGCTTTATATTGCATTCAGTTAAGAGATGTTAAGACTAGGTGAGATTATAAAAAGAGTGCCAAGAAGAGCTACAAAAAATGATTAGGGGATATAAGGAACAGTTTGCGGGAAGGAAGAGAAAGAGTAGGGGTGACATGATAGCAGTCTTCCAATATTTGAGGGTCTGTCACAGAAAAAAGAAGGGGTTGACTTAATCTCCAAAGCCTCTGAGGTAGGATAGAAGTGATGAGTGGAAAATCATGAAAGATAAAGCCAATTTATAACTAAGGAGACGTTTCCAGACAGTGAGAACAATTAATCAGTGGAATGGCTTGTTTCCAGAAGTTCTCAGTGCTCCCTCACTGGAGGTTTATAAGAAGAGATTGGAAGGATGGGTGGGTGGGTGGGTGGGTGGGTGGAAGGAAGGCAGACAGGCAGGCAGGAAGGAAGGAAGGAAGGAAGGAAGGAAGGAAGGAAGGAAGAAGGAAGGAAGGAAGGAAGGAAAAAAAAGAAGGGGGAAGGGTGGAAGAAGGAAAAAAGGAAGGAAGGAAGGAAGGAAGGAAGGAAGGAAGGAAGGAAGGAAAAGAAGGGGAGGGAGAGGGGAAGAGAGGAAAAAAGGAAGGAAGGAAATGGGAGGGAGGGAGGAAGGAGAGAAGGAAGGAAAATCAGGGGGAGAGAGGGAGGGAGGGTGGGGAGAAGGAAAAAAGGGAGGAGGAAGGAAGCAAGGAAGGAGAGAAGGAAGAAAAAAGCAGGGAAGGGAGGGGGAAGAAGGAAAGAAATGGGAGGGAGGGAGGGAGGGAGGGAGGGAAGGAAGGAAAGAAGGAAAGAAGGAAAGAGGGAAAGAAGGATATTCCGTTTTAGTTTCTAATCTCTAAGAGTGAGTTGGTGATCCCCAGAATATGTTTTCTAAATATTTCTTACACATCTTCTACTTTCTCTTTTTCAATCAATAAATGGGAGGAGAAGAAAAAAAAAACATGGCATGATTCATAATAAAAGAGGTTGATATTTAGCTTCCTGAATTGAAACATATAATAAAAGCACAAAGCAGAGTAAATGATTAGAGAGCCTTGCAGTTTTCCTCAAAGAAGCTTTTAGAAACACTAAGGA
>JAXLNS010000002.1:5024485-5054690 GCA_037215915.1 Pantherophis vulpinus | reverse complement strand
GTAAACCGCTTAGAGAGGGCTGTAAAGCACTGCGAAGTGGTATATAAGTCTAAGTGCTATTGCTATTCTTCTTCTCCTTCTCCTTCTCTTTCCTGCTCTTCCTCCTCTTCCTCTTCCACTTCTGCTTCTCTTCCTCCTTCTGCTTCTTCCATTTCTCCTCCTCCTTCCACCTTTTCCTTCCACTTCCCCAATCCTTCTCTCTCCCATTCTCCTCATCATCATCATCCTTCTCCTCCCCCTCCCTTCTCCTCTTCTTCCTCTTTCTCCTCCTCTTCTACCCACCTCCCCTTCTCCCTCCCCATAACAACCCTTCCTTCCTCCTCCCCTGCCCCTTCCCCTCTCCTCCTCCCTCTGCTTCTCCTCCTCCTCCCCTTCTCCTCTTTTCCCCCCTCCCCTCCCCAACTCCTCCTTCTCTCCCCTCCCTACCTCTTCTTCCCTTCCTCCTCTCCCTACCTCCTTCCTCCTCCCTCCTCTTCCTCTTCTCTCCATACCCCTACCCACCTCCTCCTTCCTTCCCCTTCCCCTTCCCCCTTCTCCTCCCTCCTCCCTCTGCCCCTCCTTCTCCCCCTTTCCCCTCCTCTTCCTCCTCCTCCAAACCTTGACTCTAGCTGGCCACTAAAGGGTTAACACATCACTTTCCCATCCTCTAGCAGACCTTCGGATCTTTGCAACCCAGATCCGGTAACCTCAATACAGAGCTAAGGTGAGCCTCATTCTTCTTTTTTTTGAAAGGGTAGACTCTTAGTAGCAGGGTGGAGAAGGAAAAACCTCTCCGCCTCATCTCGGATGAACCCTGCCTTTTCACTGCCTAACCTGCCTGTGTCCTTCAATATTAAGTGCCTTTGGTGGCTATTCTTGGCCTCCTTGAATAGCTATTCAGGTTTTTTTAGGTCGGTGGAGATTCTCCACTTTCATTAGCCGAAGGTTAAAGAGGATGGCTTCCTCTTCACCTAAAAAGCAATCTATTCCACTGTCCTTCCTCACTATTGTCCTCCCAACCCTACTTATCTACTGCAATAAACCCAAAGCCCTTTTGTAAATGTGGATTCCATTACAGGAGGCCTGGCCTTTTTTTCTTTTCCCTTTTCCTTTTCAGAGTCTGCAAAAGCTCACCGTCCGCCCGCTTGTAAAATAAGAAACACATTCAGGAAAGTTAAATCTTTTTTTCTTTTTTCCTTACAAAGGAAGAACTCATGGAAGGAGGCTATTTTCTGTCGACCTTAGAGAGAAGGGGCGAGCCACGACTTTGCCACCTTCTTTCAAAGATGGGAAGTGAGGGCTAGCTGTACGGACTGGGCCTGAAGCAGCAGGAGTAGCAGAATAAGAGTTGGAAAGTAGTATTGATTTTTTTTTTTAATTTGATTTATATGCCGCCCTTCTCCGGAGACTCAGGGAGGCTTACAGTGCGTTAAGCAATAGCCTTCATACTTTTGTATATTTATACAAAGTCAGCTTATTGCCCCCACAAACTGGGTCCTCATTTTACCCACCTTAGAAAGGATGGAAGGCTGAGTCAACCTTGAGCCTGGCGAGATTCGATCTTACTTTAATTGCAGACAGCTGATGTTAAATTACAGAGCTCTGTCTGTTGAGCTATCCAGGCTCCTTGATGATGATGATGATGATGATGATGATGATGATGATGATGATGATGATGATAAGAAGAAGAAGACCCGGTTTGTGGGGGCAATAAGATGACTTTGTATAAAAAGGAACACCGCTTGGGGGGGGGGGGCGAAAGCCCTACTAAGCAGGTATATACAAAAGTATGAAGGGCATGGGCATGGCTAGTCTACTGAAGAGAAGGACCAGGGGAGACATGATAGCAGTCTTCCAATATTTGAGGGGCTGCCACAGAGAGGAAGGGGTCAAACTATTTTCCAAGGCACCCGCAGGCCAGACAAGGAACAATGGATGGAAACTGAACAAGGAAAGATTCAACCTAGAAATGAGGAGAAATTTTCTGACACTGAGAGCAAATAATCAATGGAATAAAAGTTGTCTTCAGAAGTTGTGGGAGCTTCATCACTTGAGACTTTCAAGAAGAGATTGGACTGCCATCTGTCAGAAATGGTGTAGGATCTCCTGCTTGGGCAGGAGGTTGGACTAGATGACTTACAAGGTTCTTTCCAACTCTGTTAATCTGTATCTGTATCTGAACTGTGAAGTCCTTGCTGCTCTCCAGTCCTTGGCTCAGTGGTGAAATCCAATCTTTTTTTACTACTGGTTCTGTGGGCGTGGCTTGGTAGGCATCATGTGGCTTGGTGGGCATGGCAGGGGAAGAATACTGCAAAATCCCCATTCCTTCCCCATTCCTGGGGAGCCAGCCAGAGGTGGCATTTGCTGGTTCTCCGAACTACTCAAAATTTCACCAGAACCTGTCAGACCCTGCTGGATTTCACCCTGCCTTGGCTGTTTCTTGCAGATGTTTTATTATCCAGCTAGGTAACATCATCAGTGCTAGAAGGGAGTGGGGTTTGCTCTCTATTTAGATACAATAGGCTTGGTTAAAAGAAAATACTTGTAGCTCAGGGTTGAAATGTTGGGTCCTTGGTGGCTCACTAGTTTGGTTGCTTTCTGATAGATGTTTCATTACCAAACTAGGTAACATTATCAGTGCTAGAAGAGAGTGGAGTTTGCTCTTATTTTTATATACTCATATATAGCGTCTGCATTGGTAGGAGTGATCTCTTGGTGGTCTTTTGAGTGGGCTGTTGTTTATTATTTACTTGTTTAGCAGATCCTTGATTGCGATATTGTTTGCTTTGTGATCTTTGGTCTAATATTAATCTTGGTCTTCGTTGCTCATCTGGATGTTTATTTTATCTGGCAAACTGTGAGCATCTTAGAACAAATCAATTCCAAAAACACTAGCAAATTCCTAGGAGCTTGGCACTCAGAGAAATAAAATCCGGGCCAATTTTTTTTAAAAAAATCATCATTTGCTATTGAGAACTGGTAACTATGCCAATAGAAGAGAATATTTGTAGCACTTATGATATTATCTAATTGGGTAATGAAACATCTGCAAGAAAACAACCAAGCTCAGAGAGCACCAAGGACTGCACTGTATTAAAATCAACTCCTTCTTCTGCTTCTGCTCCTGCTCCTCTTTCCGTCTCCTCCTTCTCCTTCTCCTTCTCCTCCTTCTCCTTCTTCTCCTTCTTTTTCTTCCTCCATCCATCTTTCTTCTTATTCTTCCATCCATATCCTTCTCCTCCTCCTCCTTCTCCTTCCATCCATCTCTTTCTTCTTATTCTTCCATCCATATCCTTCTCCTCCTCCTCCTTCTCCTTTTCCTTCTCCTTCCATCCATCTCTTTCTTCTTATTCTTCCATCCATCTCCTTCTTCTTCCTCCTCCTCCAGCTTCTGCTTCTTCCATCTCCTTATTCTTCCATCCTTCTCCTTCTCCTCCTCCTCCTATTCCTCCTCCTCCTCATTCTTCCGTCCATCTCTTTCTTCTTCTTCTTCCATCCTTCTCCTTCTCCTCCTCCTCCTATTCCTCCTCCTCCTCATTCTTCCGTCCATCTCTTTCTTCTTCTTCTTCCATCCATCTCCTTCTCCTTCCTTCTTTCCTTCCTCCTCCTCCTCCTCCTTCTTCCGTCCATTTCTTTCTTCTTCTTTTTCCATCCATCTCCTTCTCTTTCTTTCTTCTCCATCTCCTTCTCCTATTTTTTCTTCTCCTTCAACTTCTCCTTCAACTTCATCATCTGATCAATTTCTTCCCTTTCTCACAATATTTTCACGATCAATCGGAGATCCTGTGACCTATTTTGTTCTTCTCTTTATCACACACCATCTCTCTATCAAAAGGACACTTACTGATATTAGCCAGGTCTAACGATTCCAATGGTGACCTTGACTCTCTTTCGAATTCCTGAAGAAGGAATTCCATCATGCCTCAAATATTCCAGAATTAATTTGACTCTGAAATTGGGCAGCATATCAGTTTTATACAATGGTTGCAAGAAATATCGAAGCTCAAAGGCAGAACCAGAAACACAGAGGACTGAGTCTCAAAGGTGCTTTTTCAAGAGGCAAATGGACATGTTTTTCCCTTGAAGACGTTTCACTTCTCATCCAAGAAGCTTCTTCAGTTCTAACTGACTGAGGGGGAAACCATTCAGTCAGAACCGAAGAACCTTCTTGGATGAGAAGCGAAACGTCTTTAAGGAAAAACAATCAAAGTCCAGGTGCCTTTTGAGAAAGCACCTTTAGGACAACCATGACCTGGATGACTAAGAATCTCCACAGACACAGAGAACTTAAGTAAAGAGATTTTAATTAGAAACAACCAGGAAAGGCAGTATTAAAGTTTATGATGGCTGCATATTTCTTTCTCTCTCTTTATTTTAATGCACTAATGAGCTCCAGTATTAAGATAGTTTTCTCCATCTTCGTAACCTTAAGATATTTTGGAAACTGCCTTCATTTTCTCCTGCCAGGCAAAGCCTGAAGAGCTGTTCTAATTTCATCCGTCTTTTATAAGCTTTATTTACTTCTGTTTCTTCACAGCCTGTTCTTCTTTCCAAGCTGAACTGAGAGAGAATGAGCAATGCAGAACGTCTCACAAACTTTGTTCAAGCCAAGTTCCACCATCCGGGTTTGCATGCTACCAGGGGTGAAATCTACTTACCTTCCGTACCCCTTGCATGCACATCACATGTGCACACACACCCTCTGTGCATGTGCAGAAGGTAAAAAATCATTACTTCCTGGTTAAAAGTGGCGCAGCAGACTAATGCTACTGTTAAAGGTAGTATTTAGCTTCCAGCTGCCTGCAATTACTGCGAGTTCAATTCTCACCAGGCTCAAGGTTGACTCAGCCTTCCATCCTTTCTAAGGTAGGTAAAATGAGGACCCGGTTTGTGGGGGCAATAAACTGACTTTGTATAAAATATACAAAAGAATGAAGGCTATTGCTTAACGCATTGTAAGCCGCCCTGAGTCTCCGGAGAAGGGCGGCATATAAATCAAATAATAATTAAGAAAAAAGTATTGACACCCGGGCAGTGATCGCTACCAGATCGCCGAACCACAGGGAAAAATCGCTACCGGATCAGGCGATCCGGTCCGATCCAGGAGCATTTCACCCCTGCGTACTACCCACATTTCTAAGATCTGAAAGTTGCCTCATTCACAGTCCAACCTGGGACTGAAAATTCTTTTTTTTTTTAAAAAAAAACTCCAAGCAACGGGGTTTTTTGTACATGTCACAGCCTGTAAAGTAGGCCAAAAAAAAAATAAAATAAAATGCATTTATGACCTTTCTGAGCAGCATTATATATAAAGCGCACTCATAACCTAATGGTGAAATACACGTTTTGCATAAAATCGTGCCGTTTTGTTCTCAGTTCTATCAAGATGATTGATTTTTAGCGACTTTCTTTTTCTTTCTTTTCGAAAAAGAAGGTCGGCAACCCCCTGACATTAATTTTGTCGTGCATTCAGGTGTCATTTTCACAATCAAATATAGATTTTATTTTTGATTTATTTTATTTTTTGCAAGACCCCATAAAATCATCTGACAATGATCAGGCGTGATCCGCAGGGCCAAAGGGAAAATTGAGGATTGTGGGGTTTGCAAAACTTGCATTTTGGTTCATTGTAAAGTCTTTGATGCATTTGTCAAGGAATTGTGTAGCAGCTGTCCAGAAGAAGCCAGAAAGACGTAGTCTTTTTGATGGAAGAAATATCCATCTGGTTCAGTTCCAAGCTGGTAGAAAGGCATTCTAGACAAAATGGTGGCTGGAGGCTGATTAGAAAGAGGGTTTAATGATGAAGAAGAATGATGTGGATTCTGGGCAGCTGACCACATGGAGTTGAGAGTGAGGGGTTTTCATATCTTCTCTTGGGCTTTGAACTTGAGCTTCCTGCTCCTGTGCAAGAACATGACTTAGAAATTAGATGGACATGACCTTGTAGATGACCCTCACTCTGTCAAGGATCTTGGAATACTCATTTCTAAAGATCTAAGTGCCAGAGCCCACTGTAACAACATTGCCAAAAAGGCATTAAGAGTTGTTAACCTAATCTTGCGTAGCTTCTTCTCTGGTAATGTTGTACTACTAACTAGAGCATATAAAACATTTGCTAGACCAATTCTTGAATACAGCTCATCTGTCTGGAACCCGCACTGCATATCGGACATAAATACAATTGAGAGAGTCCAGAGATATTTTACGAGAAGAATCCTCCATTCCTCTAACCACAATAAAATACCTTATGCCACCAGACTCCAAATTTTGGGCTTAGACAACTTAGAACTACGCCGACTTCCGTCTGACCTAAGCATAGTACATAAAATTATCTGCCACAATGTCCTTCCTGTCAATGACTACTTCAGCTTCAACCACAACAATACACGAGCAAATAATAGATAGAAACTCAAGGAAAACTGCTCCAAACTCAATTGCAGAAAATATGACTTTATTACTGAAGTGGTCAATGCCTGGAATGCACTACCAGACTCTGTAGTTTCTTTCCCAAACCCCCAAAACTTCAACCTTAAACTGTCTACTGTTGACATCACCCCATTCCTAAGAGGTCTGTAAGGGGCGTGCATAAGTGCACCAGTGTGCCTACTGTCCCTGTCCTAATATTCCTTTTTACTGACTCTTTTCATGTTTTCAAATTATGTTTATACTTTTACCTGTTATCTTCTGTATGCTTGATAAATAAAATAAATGAACATGTATTCTATTGGCTGTTGTCTGACTCCCACGGGGCAGTGTAGCAGTCAGAGCTGGCTCTGTAGGTTGTCTGAAAAGTTTGGTTGAAGTTTGGGCTGCTGATGCAATGAAGGAGCGCTGGGCAATTCCTATTGTGGCTTAATGGCTTTGTCCTGGTTTGGATCTTGAGCAGGGGTGGGTTCTATTTTTTTTACTACCGGTTCTGTGGGCGTGGCTTATTTTGTGGGCGTGGTTTGATGGTCATGTGACAATTCTTTAGGATTTAGCAGAGGTACTGGTCTACCAGGCTTTTAACTGCTTGCAGAGCTGTACCGGTCTACTCATTTGTTCTTGGAGGCTCCGGTCTACTCATTTGTTTTTGGAGGCCCCGGTCTACCCATTTGTTTTTGGAGGCCCCGGTCTACTCATTTGTTCTTGGAGGCTCCGGTCTACCCATTTGTTTTTGGAGGCACTGGTCTATCCATTTGTTTTTCGAGCACCCTGGTCTACCACCACACTGCTTTTTAACACTGATCAGCTGTAGGGCGGCCCTTTGAAGCCCCGCGGCAAGAGTTTAAACAGTTTTTTTCTTTCTAGCCGATCAGCTGGGACTCGGGAGGCAGCGAATAGATTGGGGGCAGGGCCAAATAAAAGGTAAGAATAATGCGGGGGCAGGCGGGAGGGCCCAGCTCCCGAACAAAGAGAACCAATTCGGTGACATCATATCGTCACCACTACCGGCTCGGCCAAACTGGGAGGACCCCACCACTGATCTTGAGTGAGGGCTAATCCTATCACTCACTGTTCAGACTTTGCTGCAGGGAGGTATGGATTACCAAATCTGCATTTCTAAAAGCTGCCCCAGATCAGTATCTGCCGGGGGGCAGGGAGCTGGGGCTCTGAGTTTCTGTCTCCCTTAAGATTTTTTTTTTAATTTCTCTTTTAGAGAAATATTATATTCTTCCTTTTTAATATTTCCTAAATTATTTCATTCTTCTAGGAGTGGGGTGGGTGCTAACTTTCTACATTTTAAATAAATATATTTATCATTTAAGCTCACAGCCCTAAAACACAAGAGAGTCAGGAACACCCTGAGGTAAATCTAAACAGGATACTGGTAGACCTGGACTTACGACCACAACTGAGCCCAACATGGATGTGGATAAGTGAGACATTTGTTAAGGCAAGCTTGGCCCCATTTTATGACTTTTCTCACCACATTTGTTAAGTGAATCCCTGCGGTTCTTAAATCAGTGACGTGGTTGTTAAGTGAACCTGGCTTCCCCATTGACTTTGCTCGTCAGAAGGGTCGCAAAAGGGGATCACGTGACCCCCTGCCACCGTCATAAATGTGAGTCAGTGGTCAAGCATCTGAATGTAAATCAGGTGACTGAGGGGATACTGCAACGGTCAAAAGTGTGAAGCATGGTCATAAGTCACTTTTTCAGTAGTGTTGTAACTTTGAATGGTCGCTAAATGAACTGTTGTAAGTCCAGGACTGCCTGTACAGAATGCACAGAAGAAAAAAAAAAGGGGGGGGGGAAAGGGAAACTCCTCCTTTTATTTACAGCAACCAATCATAGCGTAGATTGCCTCATGCACGAGCTAACAATTTCCAACCAATCAACTACATAGAATAGAATAGAATAGAATAGAATAGAATAGAATAGAATAGAATAGAATAGAATAGAATAGAATAGAATAGAATAGAATAGAATAGAATAGAATAGAATAGAATAGAATAGGATGATGGATAGGGTAGGGTAGGGTAGGGTAGAATGGAATGGAATGGAATGGAATGGAATGGAATGGAATGGAATGGAATGGAATGGAACGGATTGGAACGGAACGGAACGGAACGGAACGGAATGGAATAGAATAGAATAATAACTTTATTGTCACTTTAAATGTACACTAATTGGCATACATTAAAATGAAATTTTGTTGCATACAGATCTCAAAGGATCACCACCTCCAATATACACCACATAAACATGACTAAATGCATACATACATACATACATACATACATACATACATACATACATACATACATAATTATGCATATACCCACATATATTATATGAAACAGAAAAAGTCTAGTTCGGATGTTTACATGTACATGGTGAGAAAAATGAATCTTGCGAGTTTATCAGACGGATGGCATAGGGAACAAAGCTGTTCCAGAATCTGGCAGTCTTGCTACTTTGAATACTTGCTAATACTTTGAAACTTCCTCCCAGAGGGGAGCAACAGAAACAGACCGTGAAGTGGGTGTGTGGGGTCTCTAACAATGCTTTGAGTTCTAAGCACATAGCGCTTATAAGCAGTATGCTGAACAACGGGAAGCAAGCTTCCTATAAACTTCTCCACTGTCCTTACCACTCTCTGTAGGGACTTTCTATCGGAGGCGCTGCTGCCACCCAAACAGGGATGCAGTTTGTGAAAACGCTCTCCATCGTGCCTCTGTAAAAAGTGGCCCAGACAGAAGGAGAAGGATGTGCTCTCCTCATCCGACACAGGAAATGCAGACGCTGCTTTGTTACAATCATGTGCTTTGGCCCACTGCACACTTCACTGTTCCAAGCTACTAAATTTAATATCCTAACATCAGAGCAAACAGATGCAAAACAGTTTTCTTTTCTTTTCTTTTTTTTCCTTTCCTCCGTTCTCTCTCTTCTCTTTCACAAAGTCGGAAAAAAAGCTGCTCATTTAGCAATGCCAAATAAAAAATTTCCAAACTGTACATCTATAAAAGAACATATTTGCACCGAGGCACTTGCGAAATATGTTGTGGGGGGTGGGGGTGGGGGTGGAAACAGTTCTGCTGCTGGAGGTTTTTAAAATATCTGGGAATGACATTTATTAGAAGCCAACGCTCGTATATCAACGGTATAAAGGACTGCCTCTTCGTCGCGGCACCTTTTTATTATAGGCCTAATTTCATGGAAAATCCTTTTGATTCTTTGCAAAACACCTGCTGAACTTCAAGATATACGGTTACTGCTTGCGCCGAGACAGATGTAGCTTAATCACATAATACCGGCGTTGGCTTGCTCGCGCCTTGCAATAAATGAAGTGAAGGTGCTGTCCCAGGTGGGTTTAAATCTTGCTCCAATTTGTACTCCGTTACGTCAATTGGAGAGCGCATCTGGAACAAAACAAAACACCAACACAACAACACCAACACAACATAAAACAAAGAAACCGCCCCCCCTCCTCAAAAGCTGTTCTTCTAACCCAGAGGTCTCCAAACTTGGCAACTTCAAGACTTGTGGACTTCAATTCCACAAGTTGAGGAACTTGTAGAATTGAAGTCCACAAGTCTTGGAGTTGAAGTCCACAAGTCTTAAAGTTGCCAAGTTTGGAGACCCTGTTCTAACCTGATTGCACACTTCACACCAGATTTTCCTTCTGAATTTTTTTTCCCCTGGAAATCGTCCCATTATTTATTAAATGTATATGCCGCTCATCCAGGGGTGAAATCCAGCAGGTTCTGACAGGTTCTGGAGAACCAGTAGTGGAAATTTTGAGTAGTTTGGAGAACCGGCAAATTCCACCTCTGACTGGCCCCAAAGTGGGGTGGGAATGGAGATTTTGCAATATCCTTCCCCCAGAAGTGGGGAGGGAATGGGGATTTTGTAGTATCCTTCCCCTGGAGTGGGGTGGGAATGGAGATTTTGCAGTATTCTTCCCCTGCCACGCCCACCAAGCCACACCACACCCACCAAGCCACGCCCACAGAACCGGTAGTAAAATAATTTGGATTTCACCACTGCGCTCATCACACCTAGTATGGAAGGTAGCAACAAGATAAAATGTCAAAATGTTAAAAGAATAAAGATCAATAGACTTAGGGGTGACCACGATAGCAGTCTTCCGATATTTGAGGGGTTGGCAGAAAGAAGAGGAGGTCAATCTGTTCTCCAAAGCACCAGAAGGCAGGACAAGAAGCAATGGGTGAACAGACTAACACTGAGAATAAAAGATAAAGAGGAGTCAATGTATTTCAAGACATGGGGAAAAATTTATGACTGGTTAGCAAAGAAATATGAATAAAGGAATGGAGATAAAATAGATAGGGAAAAGATGAAAAAGAGAAAAAAAATTAGAATAGAAACCCAGACGATGCCTAAGTAAAGGGAAAAGGGGGAAGGGGAGGGGAAAGGGAAAAAGTGAGATTATTATAAAAGTGTACACAAATGATGAAACAGATGTAATTACTAAACAAGTAAGAAACTGAAATGAAGATGGATGCAAATAGATAATTGGGTCTGCTCGAATACCATTCTAGATTGAATTGAAAAGGGAAACAAGAGAGAGGGAAAGGAGTAGAGAGAGAGGGAGAAAGAAGAGATGAAGGAAGAGGGAGAGGTAGAAAAAAGGAAAAAGGAGAGGAAGAAAAGAGAGGGGAAAGAGGAGTAGGAGAGAGGGTTTAAAAGGGAGGAAGAAGAGAGGAGTGGGGGAAGGGAAGGGGAAGTAGGAAAGAGAAGGAGAGGAAGAACGAAGAAAGTAGGAAGAGATGGAGGAAGGAAAGAGCCTTGGTGGCTCAGCAGACTAAAGCACTGTTAAGTAACACCAGCTGCCTGCAATTACTGCAAGTTCAAATCTCACCAGGCTCAAGGTTGACTCAGCCTTCCATCCTTCTGAGGTAGGTAAAATGAGGACCCGGATTGTGGGGGCAATAAGCTGACTTTGTATAAAAAAGAACACCGCTTGGGGGGGGGGGGCGAAAGCTCTACTAAGCAGGTATATACAAAAAGTATGAAGGCTATTGCTTAACGCATTGTAAGCCACCCTGAGTCTCTGAAGAAGGGCGGCATATAAATCGAACCAATAAATAAATGAATAAATAAGAGAAGGGGAGGAGAAGACGAAAGGTTGTGGTAAAATAAAGGAGGGTAAATGGTAAAAGAGCATCCCCGAACAACTAAAAATGAAAGTTAAAAGATAAGATGAATGGAAAAGGATAGATAAAAAGATGGTACACTCAAATATGCTTATGAGAAATAAAAATAAAAACTTTTTGGAAAAAAAAAGAAGAAGAAGAAGAAGAAGAAGAAGAAGAAGAAGAAGAAGAAGAAGAAGAAGAAGAAGAAGAAGAAGAAGAAGAAGAAGAAGAAGAAGAAGAAGAAGAAGAAGAAGAAGAAGAAGAAGAAGAAGAAGAAGAAGAAGAAGAAGAAGAAGAAGAAGAAGAAATGGATGGAAACTGACCAAAGAGAGAAGCATCCTGAAAATAAGGAGAATTTTCCTAACAGTTAGAACAATTAATCAGTGGAACACCTTGCCTCCAGAAGTTGTGGGTGCTCCAAAATTGGAGCCTTTTAGGAAGAGACTAGACAGCCATTTGTCAAAAATGGTATAGAGTAGGAATGTCAAACTCAAGGTGTTGAGATCCGGCCTGTGGGGCCGCTCTGGAAACAGTGAAGGACCAGCTTGCGATGCCTCTGCCAGCAAAAACGGAGCTCGGGAGGGCTGCCCCATTGCCCGATTTTATGACCTTTCTTGCCATAATCATAATCATAAATTTATTTGTCAAGCATATATAAGATAACTGTCAGCACTTCAACCTGCATTTACTCTAGTGCTGACATAAGAAGAAGAGGGGGCAGCTGGCAAGAGGACGCTTGACATTTCACCTACTTATTTTCCTTGAAGATAATATCCCCTAGGAGATGAGAGGGAGGGGGACATTCCTGGGAGCTTAAGTAGTAGATATGGGGAGAGTGACTTGGAAGAAGGCCAATGAGACACAGAGATTTGGGGAACGGAAAGGGAGGGTTTGGGGTCAGGAAGTCAGAGTTGGCTACGCCATGATCAGGGGCAGATTGTCGTGCTTAATAAAATGAAAGATTTCTTCAAAGACTATCTGTTTGGAAATGCAATTTATTTTATTTGAGACGATATTGAAACCTGACAACAACAAGTAAAAGTATAAACCTAATTTGAATACATGAAAAGAGTCAGTAAAAAAGGAATATTAGGACAGGGACGGTAGGCACGCTGGTGCACTTATGCATGCCCCTTACAGACCTCTTAGGAATGGGGTGAGGTCAACAGTAGACAGTTTAAGGTTAAAGTTTTGGGGGTTTGGGGAAGAAACTACAGAGTCAGGTAGTGCATTCCAGGCCTTCACCACTCTGTTACTGAAGTCGTATTTTCTGCAATCGAGTTTGGAGTGGTTTACCTTGAGTTTCTATCTATTGTTTGCTCGTGTATTGTTGTGGTTGAAGCTGAAGTAGTCATTGACAGGAAGGACATTGTGGCAGATAATTTTATGTGCTATGCTTAGGTCAGACTGAAGTCAGCCATAGATTAAATGAATCACTGAAGTTATTCAATGAATAACGTGATTGTTGAGTGGATCTGGCTTCTCTGTTGTGATCCCGACTCCCGAGCCTGTCCTAACAGAGGAAGAGGACTCAGAAGGTGATGGGGAGGAACTGACAAGGCCTCCCTCTCCAGGACCTTCCTCTCTGGCAATGCCTCAGGTTCCATCCGAAGGCCAAGAGGAACAGCCTGGGAAATGCCAGGAGGAAAGCATATTGGAACAACAACAGATAGGGAGCGAGGATAATGAATCCTGGCTTGATCCCAGGCAGCGACGGAGGGAGAAGCGTGCGCAGCAACAAAAGAGGCATGGGAGGGCCAGAGATTGAGCTGAGTCACGGAGCCACACCCCACAAGGAATGAAAGTGGGTGTGATTGCTCTTCAGGCTTTGTGACGGTCAAAGTTAAAAACCTGAGAGTCACATTGTGTTACCTGAAATCTGGCTTGTGCATATTTTGGAGTGGACCTTGGCTAATTCTTGCTTAGTGGATTACTTTTTGCTACTTGTTGCAATCATCTGGCGGGCTCCCCATGATAAATCCAGATTAGAGAAGACACAGACGCAGGTGTTTCTCTGGATGAGAGAGCAAAGCAAACAGCCTCACAATCTCTTTTATTAGTAATCAGAGTACAGCGTCATCAAAAGGCGTTATTATGGCTACACATCTCATATTGCATACATGAAAAAAAGGAAAGCATCCATATAGGTTTCACATTCTACAATATTACAGTAAATCACGTGAATTCTAGGAAAGCGATACCTAACGCAGAAACAAAACTTAACTCTTCTATGTTATCATATTTAGCTTCGTTCCCAGCATATTCTTCTGCCTAGCCAAGAGGCCCATCTCCCCGTTACCTCAGTCCTCAGGAATGTTCTACAAGGAGATGTCTCTGCTATGCAAACACAGCCTATGTTCTACAATATTATGAACAAAGAGAGAACGAATAGGGTCCTTCAGTGATCATCCAGCTGAACCCGCTTTTCAACTCAAATTATTTCGGTGCCAAGCTCCGTACACGTGTCCAACCAGCTAGACTGCTCTACACATATACTGTGGCCCCCTGATTCCCACAGCTACTGGACCGGACTGAGGAGAAACTCTCTCTCTTGCTGACTGTGAGTGAAAACTGACTTGGCAGGCATTTCGCAGTTTACTGCCAAAACTCTTATCTGCAATGGTTTCTAGTCTAATAAAACCTTGGCAGGTGTGCCTGGTTGTGTGTTTGCCTGTGTGGGGAAGGGGGACAGAACACTTCTCCATTGGCTTTGCTTATCACAAGGTCGCAAAAGGTTATCCCTTGACCCCCACATGACCACAGCTATCCTAAACACATGCCAATGGCCAAGCATCCGAATTTTGATCATATGATCATGGAGCTCCTGCAACAGTCGTAAGTGTGAAAAATGGTCATAAGTCACTTTTTTTAGTGCCATTGTGACGTTGAATGGTCACTAAATGAATGGTTATAATTTTAGGACTACCTGTATTTCTGAATCCAAATAAGAGATATGCATCTTGGTCCTTATGTCACATCCACCTAAACAATTATACTATAATGAACTGTCGGATTGGTGTTTCTGATCCTTAGATGTGTGGACTTCAGATCCCAGAATTCCCCAACCCAACATGCTGGCTGGGGAATTTAGGAACTGAAGTCCATTCATGTTAAAATAGAATAGAATAACAGAGTTGAAAGGGACCTTGGAGGCCTTCTAGTCCAACCCCCTGCTTAGGCAAGAAACCCTACACCACTTCAGACAAATGGTTATCCAACATCTGCTTAAAAACTGCATTCTGACCACTGCATCATCACAGCTTCTTGAATCATAGAATCATAAGCGCTGGAAGGAACCTTGGAGGTTTTCTACTCCAACCTCTTGCTCAAGTAGGAGAACCTAGAACACTTCTGGATCTCTTCTTAAAAGCCTTCAGTGTTGGAGCATTCACAACTTCTGGAGGCAAGTTGTTCCACTGATTAATTGTTCTAACTGTCAGGAAATTTCTCCTTAGTTCTAGGTTGCTTCTCTCTTTGATTAGTTTCCACCCGTTGCTTTTTGTCCTGCCCTCAGGTGCTTTGGAGAATAGCTTGACTCCCTCTTCTTTGGGGCAGCCCTTGAGATATTGGAAGACTGCTATCATGTCACCCCAGTCCTTCTTTTCACTAAACTAGACATATCCAGTTCCTGCAACCGTTCTTCATATGTTTTAGTCTCCCGTCCCCTAATCCTCTTTGTTGCTCTTCTCTGCACTCTTTCTAGAGTCTCAACATCTTTTTTATATCGTGGTGACCAAAACTGAATGCAATTGAAGTGGTTCGGGAATAACGAGAGGCACAACCAAGCAAGTGACAACAGCTCTTTAATATACAGTGAGACTTCAGCAAAAACTCAGAGGCTGCAGCCCTCCTTATATACAATCCTGGAGGGACTGTCAGCCAATCAGAAACGTAGGCAGGTTTGAAACTCCCGCTCAAAAGTATCAATACATAACACCCCTCCCTTCCCAGAAGGCACTAACATTCAAAAATTTACATATGTACACACAAAATCTCGCAGGTGCTTAGGACGAGTTCTCGCCCTAGTTGACCTGCGCAGTTCAGTGTCTGGTGGGGCGTCGAGCTGGTCGGAGGGACTCTCTGTCTCTCCCGGCTCCGCCAATGGAACCTCCTGGAATTTATCCGGGGCGTGGTTATCCCCGGCTGGGAGTGGCAACTCGCTGGGGCAGCGCTGGAACCAGGGCTTGTCAGCTAAGTATTCTCGCGAACCCGGGCTTGAGTTAGCTGTGTTGGGAAAGTTGTTATAGTTAGGCTCGGAGATGTCTAAGTTAATATTTGCTTCGCCGACTACCCTTTTCCTTAGTTGGTCTATGTGGCGCTTCCAGAGTCTGTCCACCCCCACGTCAACCGTGTAGGATTTTGGGCCGGTTATGCCCACTATGGTTCCTGCAACCCATAGAGGTCCGCTAGCATAATTGCGAGCGAACACCGGGGACCCGACCTGGAACTGCCTAAGTCCGGAGGTCTCTCCCTTGAAGTTCTCGTGTGTATAGTTTGGGTGAAGTCTGTCTAATACACACCGAAGCTTCCTGCCCATGAGGAGCTTGGCTGGACTTCTCCCTGTGGCCGTGCATGGGGTGGCATGCTGGACTGCTAAGAATTGGTCTATCCTGGCCTGCCAGTCCCCGTTATCTAGCCTAGACAACGCTTCCTTGGCTGTTCGTACAAAACGTTCAGCCAATCCGTTAGAAGCCGGATGAAAAGGAGCCAACAGGGCATGGCGGATGCCCAGGCCGGCCAAGTAACCCTCAAACAAGGTTGCCGTGAATTGGGGGCCGTTGTCAGATACCAGCGTATCTGGTAGGCCATGCGTGGCAAATAGTTTGCGGAGGGCTTTGATGACTGCCTCGGCTGTGGTAGAGGGCATTAAGATTATTTCAAGCCATTTAGAAAAGGCGTCGACCACAATTAAGAATGTCTGCCCGTGGAAAGGGCCCGCGAAATCAATGTGGATCCTCCCCCATGGCCCCTTTGGTTTCTCCCACTCGCGGACGGGTGCTGCTGGGGGATCGGGGCGAGATTCCTGGCAGGGTCTGCACTTTCCCACCCACTCAGCGATAACTTGGTCCATGTTGGGCCACCACACATAACTACGGGCTAGACTCTTCATCCTAACAATGCCCGGATGCCCCTCATGTAGTAAATCCAATACCCGTGATCGAAGTTTCGGTGGAATTACAACCCTGTCACCCCACAACAAACACCCCCCTTGCATAAACAGTTCGTTACGTTTGTTAACATAACCCTGGTATTCTCCCCCATCCACTTTGGTCGGCCACCCCTTTAGCACCCAACCCATTACAGTGCGAATGATCGGGTCTCTGGCCGAGGCTTTTGCCACCTCACGAGAGGAAATAGGCCCCAAAGTCAAGGTGTCCATTAAGAGAACGGAGGTTTCAGGCATTGGGTTGTCAAGGAGATCAGGCAGGGGGCAGCGGCTGAGGGCATCCGCGTGACCCAAGGTCCGTCCGGGTCGGTGGACAAGCCGATACGAATAGGCCGACAGAAAAATGGCCCATCTGGTCAAACGTGGGGAAAGAGCAGCGGGGGTCGGTCTATCGCCCGCCAAGAGTCCTAGCAAGGGCCGGTGGTCAGTCACAAGTTCGAATTGTCGGCCAAAAAGATACTCGTGGAACTTTTTGACCCCCGCAATTGCAGCCAGAGCCTCTCTGTCCAATTGACTATAGTTCCGCTCTGCGCTTGACAGTGTAAAAGGCGATAGGCGCCTCTAGGCCGTTCGGCAGTCTATGGCCTAGGACTGCACCAACTCCTACGGGGGAGGCGTCACAAACCAATACAAGCGGTAGCGCGGCGTTGTATTGGATGAGGAAACTGTCTTCCGATAGAAGTTCTTTTACTGCCTCAAAAGCGGCTGCTTGCGGTTTCCCCCAGACCCATGGTACATTCTTCCCCAATAGTTTGTGTAGGGGATCTGCAACGGTGGCCTTGTCCTTGAGGAACATTGCGTAAAAATTAAGTAGTCCAAGGAAGGCTTGGAGCTCTGCTTTGGTCTTGGGGGCAGGTGCGCTTTTAATAGCCCTCACCTTGCTTTCGGTAGGGTGGATGCCTGTGCCGTCCACCCTATACCCCAAAAACTCGACGGAGGGGACAGCAATCATGCATTTACTTTTCTTCAGTCTTAGTCCCGCTTCCCTGAATCTAGATAGGACGTTCCTAACTCTGTCCCCTAGTTGACGTTCGTCCTGAGCGCTGACTAGAACGTCATCAAAATAGGGCACCACTCCGGGGAGCCCTTGCAGAAGGCGCTCCATGGTGCTTTGAAACAGGCCGGGTGCGACGCTCACCCCAAACTGGAGTCTGGTGCATTTGAATGCACCCCTATGAGTTACAATCGTTTGCGCCTCTGCTGTGGCATCGTCAACTGGTAATTGTTGATAGGCCTGGGCCAGGTCTAATTTGGCAAAAAATTTTCCGGGCCCCAGGGAGTGTAGTAGATGATGCACGATCGGCACCGGATAGGCGCTCGGCTGCAAAGCCTTGTTGATCGTGCACTTATAGTCGGCGCAAATCCTGATTGAGCCGTCGGATTTAACTGGGGTCACTATAGGGGTTTCCCACTTTGCATGGTCAACGGGAACCAGCACCCCTTGTTTAATTAATTTGTCCAGTTCCGCATCGATCTTGGGTTTCAATGCGAACGGCACCCGTCTGGCCTTAAGTCTTATTTGGGCTACGTTGGGGTCTAAATTGAGGGAGATAGGGGTCCCCACATACTTGCCCAACGTGTCCCCGAAAATGTCCTGGAACTCGGTCAGGAGACTGTCCTTTAACGATGACTTGAGCATCTGGTGGACGCCGGTGAAGCCCATGCCGAGGGCTCGGAACCACCCCATGCCGAGAAGGCTGGGAAGCTGCTTCGTGACGATGGTCAGCGGCAGGTTTCTTTCGTAGTCTCCGTAGGTGACTCGGAACATGCCCACGCCTTCGAGGGGGACTCGGTTCCCCTGGTAGTCTAGGATGCGTAGTCTCTGCCTGGAGAGCTGGTCCTTCCGGAACGATGGCAGGAGGGTCTTTAGGGTCGCCCACGACATTATGGAGAGAGCTGATCCGGTGTCGATCTCCATCGAGCATGGCTTGCCGTTGATTTCGACCACCGTGCTGACTTTGTTCTCGACTTCCGCGCTGGCCTGGTCTATGTGAATGCTGCGGCCATCTCGAGGTTCAAATTCGCGCCGTTTTTTCGCGCCGCCTTCTCTCGTTGGCTGTT
Organism: Pantherophis vulpinus; assembly: GCA_037215915.1. NCBI lineage: Eukaryota > Metazoa > Chordata > Lepidosauria > Squamata > Colubridae > Pantherophis > Pantherophis vulpinus. Next base: position 5,035,899 of record JAXLNS010000002.1, on the reverse strand, counting down.
TCTGGCGCGCTGATTCTGGTTGGCTGCGGCGCTCACGTGGTTGGTGTTTTCTGGGCAGAATGGCTCTACAGACTCGCGCCAAGTGCCCTTTTTTCTCGCAACGCCTGCAAATCGCCTCCCTGTACTTGCAGGACAGCCTGTCATGGTGTCCTCCGCAGCTGGGACAGCTTCGCCGCGGGCTGCCGGTGTCTTTCCTCTGGTGCTCAGTTCGGAAAACGTCCTCATCCGACTCGGACTCTGAGCTGGATCCGGCGTCTTCCCTGTGCACCGGGGCAGACTTGGGGTTTTCTTTGCTGGTCAGCGGACGCTGCAGCGTTTCCGCGGCTTTTGTGGAGGCTTCGTGAGCCCTGGCTTCGTCTAGGGCTCCAGCAAGCGTCAAATCGGTTTTGGCGAGCAGGCGCCGTTGCAGCCTAATGTCCCGAACGCCACAGATAAGTTGCTCAAGCAACGCATCGTCCAAGTCTCTATAGTCGCAATGAGTTGCGGCTTTTCTCAGGCTGGCCATGTAAGCGCTGACCGGTTCTCCCTCTCGCTGAACGCGCTGTCTGAGTTGGTATCGTTGCACGAACTTGGAGGGCACGGGAGCGTAGTGAGCCCGGAGCGTGGCCATCAGGGTGTCCCAGGAGACGGTCTGGACCGGAGTTGGCTCACACAGTGACTCTGCCATCTCGAACACGTCGGGTCCGCAGTGGCTTAGGAAGAGGGCTCTCTTCCGATTAGCGGAGAGCCCTTGCATGTCGCTGGCTTCGAGCGAGCATTCGAACCTCGTTAGGTACGAGACCCATTTTTCGCGGGTCGGATCAAAAGGCTTGGGCGGAACGTAGGCAGACATGTTCGGTATGCCTCCTGTAGTTCGCCTCGTCGCCTAGCTGAAGCTCGTGTCTCACTGGGTCGCTTCTTGTGCTCTCTATCCCACCTTCGTCGCCAATGAAGTGGTTCGGGAATAACGAGAGGCACAACCAAGCAAGTGACAACAGCTCTTTAATATACAGTGAGACTTCAGCAAAAACTCAGAGGCTGCAGCCCTCCTTATATACAATCCTGGAGGGACTGTCAGCCAATCAGAAACGTAGGCAGGTTTGAAACTCCCGCTCAAAAGTATCAATACATAACAGCAATATTCCAAGGGTGGCCTTACCAAGGCATTATAATTCCTTATAATTCCTTAAATTAGAATGCCTAAGGTTGAAGAACAATGGTTTAGATGTTTCAGGTTCTCCCCAGAAAAAGAGATGGGGCCCACAGAAGTACATCTTCACGGCTTTCTCATCTGTTTGGTACAGTCTCCCTCCAGAGATCAGGGAGTCCCTAAATTCCTGACTTTTAGAAGTGAACATTATTTTATTGTGAAAGATTTTCTTTTACTGGTTGACTTTCCTTTCCTCCCTTATAGGTGGGATACTCGGCACTAATTTGTTTTTGTTTTGCTTTTTCTGTATTTTTTTTTTCTTTAAATAGTATCGCTAGGATTACCTTTAGGGTATGTATTTTATTTATTGATTTATTTATGCAATTTATCCACTGCCTGAATCTCCAAGGACTCTCGGTAGTTTTTCAGCTAGTAAAATAGTAAGAAGAATAAAAGTGCTTCTTTAAAAGCCCACCAAAACAAAGATGTAAGAAGTAATATCAAACAGTAAGATCTAATTATTCTCTCTCTCTCTCTCTCTCTCTCTCTCTCTCTCTCTCTCTCTCTCTCTCTCTCTCTCTCTCTCTCTCTCTCTCTCTCTTCTATCTACTATATCTATCTATCATGTATCTAACTCTATGTCTATCTATTTGTTCGTTCGTCCATCCATCTCCATCCATCCATCCATCCATCCATCCATCCATCTCTGTCTTTCTGTCTTTCTGTCTTTCTGTCTGTCTGTCTGTCTGTCTGTCTGTCTATATCTATCTATCTATCTATCTATCTATCTATCTATCTATCTATCTATCTATCTATCTATCTATCTATCTATTCATCTATCCATCTATCCATCCATCATCTATCTATCTTTGAGGGGCTGTCACAGAGAGGAGGGGGTCAAGCTATTTCCCAAGGCACCCGAAGGCCAGACAAGGAACAATGGATGGAAACTGAACAAGGAGAGATTCAACCTGGAAATAAGGAATTTTTTTCTGACACGGAGAACAATCAACCAATGGAAGAGAAGTTGCCTTCAGAAGTTGTGGCAGCTTCATCATTGGAGACTTTCAAGAAGAGATTAGACTGCCATTTGTCAGAAATGGTGTAGGGTCTCCTGCTTGAGCAAGGGGTTGGACTAGATGACCTACAGTACAAGGTCCCTTCCAACTCTGTTTCTCCCTCCCATTCCCCCACTCCCCCCCTCTTATCTATCTATCTACCTACCTGTGTCTGTCTATCTCCTCCTCCTCTTCTTCTTCTTCTATCCATCAACTATCTATCTGTTTCTTGGAGGTTTCATAGAGTGTGAGAGATCTCACAAAGGTTGATGGTTCATTGAGGCCCTTCCAAGAAAAAGGCAGCACGCAAGGATGCAAATCAAGTTGAATCTTTATTTAGGAATAAAGTAGAGAAAATGAGTTCCCTGGCATGGAGGCATCCATGCCTGGATTGAGCCCATGGATCAGTCCCGTAGGAAGGTAGAACAAGAGCACAAAGAGCAGCCCCTGTGCAGGGGTTCTTATAGGGGCCCCTGGCCCCTCCCTTACCAACGTGTGTGAGGGGGCTGGAGGTCCATTAACTGTCCCCAATGGGGCTGCAGGGGCCGGAGCCCCTTGACCCACCAGTGGGATCAAAGGTGCCTCTTTGCTCCCATCTGGTGGCCTTTTAAGAAACTGCCATGGCTGGCACAAAACACCTAACATAGAGGGCCATACATAAAATAATAAAAATACTGAAATACGAAATGATGCATTTCTCCCTAATGATTTCCAGTTATGCTCCTATGTATAATAATGACCCTTTAATTTTCCTTTTGCAGATAAGCTGAGTGCCTGAGAAAGAGGAGAAAAGGAAAAGAAAATAAAACAATGATATTTCATGAATATTTATATCAACGGCTACCTAGAATTTTAGCAATAATCTTCAGAACTAGGTTTTTTTTGTTTTTTTTACCACTTTGGAATTAATTATCAAGTTGAGTTTTAATTGCATTTTTCTAAATTACAATTAAAAAGTACATAATGAATTAGCTAGAAAGGAAGCTGGGTAGCCTGTGGAGTCCAAGGGTTGTATGAAATTCCATTTTTCATGCTTCATGAGCCCAGGAGGGTGGGGAGACGGAAGGAGGAGGGAAAGAGAAACAAAAATAATTGCTTCCCTGTTTCCTAATAATTATTTTAAATTGGTGGCCTTTTCATTATCACTTTGTGCAAGTAGATCAGTGTTTCCCAAAAACGACATCTTTACAATGTGTGGACTTCGATTCCCAGCATGCTTTCTGGGAGTTGAAGTCCACATATCTTAAAGGTACCGAGCTTGAGAAACAGTTATCTAGATATCATCATCTTAACTGTTGTCTATCCACTGCAGGGTAGAATGGAATGGAATGGAATAGAATAGAATAAAGAAAATATGAAATGGAACAGAATGGAACAGAACAGAATGAAGAAAAATGGAATGGAATGGAACGGAATGGAATGGAATGGAATGGAAAATATGGAATAGAATAGAATAGAATAGAATAGAATAGAATAGAATAGAATAGAATAGAATAGAATAGAATAGAATAGAATAGAATAGAATAGAATAGAACATGGAATGGAATGGAATGGAATGGAATGGAATGGAATGGAATGGAAAGTTCTCAGTGTACAAAAAAGCTATAAGTGATAAATCAAGTTCATAGTCATCATAAAAATGCATTGATCATAAATCATAAGATACAACATTTAGTGATAGTCGTAGGATACTAAATAAGCAATCAACATAAATCATACTAGGAAACTAAATAAAACAATATAAACCATAAAGATACAAGCAACAAGGTTATAGTCATAAGTATAAAAGGAGATAGGCAATAGGAAGGATGAGAAGAAGAATAGTAATATAGCCTTATTAAATAGTTTGAAATTGTTGTGGGAATTAGTTGCTTAGCAGAGTGATGGCATGTGGGGAAAAAACTGTCCTTGTGTCTAGTTGTTCTGGTGTGCAGTGCCCTATAGCATCATTTTGAGGGTAGAAGTTGACTGAGAATCTCTACAGACTTTGTAGAGATTCCTCTTCTTTGTAGCAACCCCTCATATATTGGAACATAGCTATCATGTCACCCCTAGTCCTCTTCATCAAACTAGACATACCCGATTCCTGCAACCCTTCTTCATATGTTTTAGCCTCCAGCCCCCTAATCATCTTTGATGCTCTTCTCTGCACTCTTTCCAGAGCCTCAACATATTTTTATATTGTGGTGACCAAAACTCAATGCAGGATTCCAAGTATGGTCTCAATTTAATTACCGTATTTTTCAGCGTATAAGATGCACTTCCCCTCCCTAAAAGAGGATGAAAATTAGGGTGTGTCTTATACACTGAATGTAGCCCCGCCCACCTGCCAGTCCCCCGGAAAATGGGGCGCACGAAGGCAGCAATAGGCTATGGCAATCCGTGCAGCCTCAAACAGCTTCGGGAGGCCGATCCAACCGACAATCAGCTGCTTGTGCTAATTGTGCTGAAGCTGAAGCTGAAATGGGCTGTTTGCTGCAAGGAGGCAAATTGCTGGGAGACAGAGGCAGATTCTTTTTTTCTTGTGCTAATCAGGCTGTGCTGAAGCTGAAGCTGAAATGGGCTGTTTGCTGCAAGGAGGCAAATTGCTGGGAGACAGAGGCAGATTCTTTTTTATTTATTTATTTTATTTTATTTTATATTGGATTTCTATACCGCCCTTCTCCCTGAGGACTCAGGGCGGTGTACAGCCAGATTAAAAAACATGCAGAACAAATATTAAAAACAATTAAAAGATATATAAATTTGGCCCAATTAAAACTCATTTACCAATTACCAATTTTTCTTGTGCTAATCAGGCTGTGCTGAAGCTGAAGCTGAAATGGGCTGTTTGCTGCAAGGAGGCAAATTGCTGGGAGACAGAGGCAGATTCTTTTTTTCTTGTGCTAATCAGGCTATGCTGAAGCTGAAGCTGAAATGGGCTGTTTGCTGCAAGGTGGCAAATTGCTGGGAGGCAGATTTTTTTTCTTCTTGTTTTCCTCCCCAAAAAAGGTAGGTGCGTCTTATAGTCCTGAGTGTCTTATACTCCAAAAAATACGGTAATTTAATTGTACATGTAAATAATACAAAGTTGCATCAGGAACCAGGTCCCTTCTGTGAAGGTTTTTCCAAAAGCTAACTCACCGAAGTTAATCTGCATAAACTGGCTAGTTAGAAACCTAGTGAGAAGAGAAGCCTACTAATGAACCAAGTCAGTTAGTCCGATCCTCAAATTAATTAATCTGTTGTATAAATCCAGGTAAGAGCGTTAGTTCGGTGTGCTCTGCAAATTGAGACTGGATTTATTCAATAACCAAAGCTTCTTAAATTCCCATCTTCTAAAACAGGGTTGGTGTCTTCTGGAGACTTCTAACTGGAGATCGTGAAAAAAAAAAAACCCCACTATTTTCCAATGTGCTTCTGAATAAAGTTGGTATTTATATTTCTGCAGATGCTTTCCAAAGTAGAAATGTAGCTCCAATGTTTCTTGAGGGGAAAAAAATAGACTTCTGCTCAACTTCACAACATGAGGAAGCTAAGAAGGTTGAGAATTGACCATATATTGCAGACAGTGGTGCATTTCACATTATGTTGCTACCGGTTCGCCACACAGGAGTACGCTCGCTTCTTGCTCGTGCATGCCCGGTTCGCACATGCACCTGCCTTCTGCGCATGTGCTTTGCTCGCATGCGTGCTTTTGGCGAATGTGCCCGGCCTCAAATAGGACGGCATAGAGCTGAGGCGGATGGGCACCCACAATTTCCGCTACCAGTTCAGGTGAACAGGTTCGAACCGGCTGAATACTACCTCTGAATGGAGACAGATGTCACTAGAATGAATCTGAAGAATATATTTTTTGTCTTCAAAACTGGGTTGTGGTCTGAGCTACTGTACAACTTTTCAGGAGGAAAAAGTGTTAAACAAAAATCAGATTCCCAAGGTTTTTTTTATTATTATTATTATTCCTTTTCAACTATCTGAAGTTTGACGCTGGCAAAGTTGAGTCCAAGTGGCAATCAATAAAGCCAATCATGTACAATCAACACTTATGTGGATTTAGATCACCTGATTCCTGAGCTTAAAATAGAGCTCAATTATTCCCCAGGCCCCATTGAGGACTTTACTTACAGGAGATTTCACCGAAGTGGCTTTGCAAAAGATTTTTCTCCTGTCCTTTGTACTGAGTGATGCGAAATTGCCGATAAATCATCACTAAAGACCAAAAAGAGAACAAATGGTCAAAGGGGATGTGCCTGAAGCAGGACATGGCTGAGATCTTTAAGTGGATGCAAAGCTTCTTTCTTTCTTTCTTTCTTTCTTTCTTTCTTTCTTTCTTTCTTTCTTTCTTTCTTTCTTTCTTTCTTTCTTTCTTTCTTTCTCTCTCTCTCTCTCTCTCTCTTCTTTTTTCCTTCCTTCCTTCCTTCCTTCCTTCCTTTTCTTTCTTTTGTTCTTTCTTTTTTCCTTCCTTCTTTCTCTTTCTCTTTCTTTCTCTTTCTTTCTTCCCTCTCTAATTCTTCCCTCTCTGTCTCTTCCTCTGTTCTTTCTTTTTCTCTCTCTCTCTTCCTTCCTTCCTTCCTTCTTTCTTTCTTTCTTTCTTTCTTTCTTTCTTTCTTTCTTTCTTTCTTTCTTTCTTTCTTTCTTTCTTCCCTCTCTAACCCTCTCTTCTTTCTTTTTCTTTCTTTCTTTCTTTCTTTCCTCTTCTTCTTTCTCTTCTCTTCCTCTTTCTTTCTTTCTATTCTTTCTTTCTTTCTTCTTTCTTCCTTCTTCTTTCTTCTTTCTCTTTCTTTCTCTTTCTTTTCTTTTCCTCTTCTCGTCTTGTTCTTTCTTCTCCTTTCTCCCTCCCTCCCCTTCTTTTCTTCTTCTTTCCCCCCCCCCGTCCAGTCTTCTTAAAAGTCTCCAATTTTAGAGCACCCGCAACTTTTGAAGGCAAGTCATTCCACTGGTTAATTGTTCTCAACATTAGTCAAAACAAAAAGTTTTCCTGTGAGAACCAAGGTCCTTCCAACTGGTGATGGGGAGAGGAGGAGTGGAGTAACCAAGCAACCGGCCATCACCTCTATTGGACAATGTGACTGATGACTTGGGGGAAAAGGGGAACTTTCGCTTTTTAATTAGGTGACAACCTTGGGAATTTTCAGAGTCGGTTTTCACCAGTTGTACCAATATGATGTACCCAATAAATTGTTCTTTGAGGAATATGCTTGACTTGGAGTTCTGCTTTCTATGGGTATATTACTTAAAACACTGACAGTCTCAATGTCTTTTTTCTTTTTTTAAAAGAAGAAAATGGTAACCAAAACTGGTTGCAGTATACAACATATAAATATATCCTCTTTTTAACCAATATTTCTTAGTGGTCTTCTTTCCATTTTGTACCTTTCCCCCCGTATCTCTCTTACTGTTTCATTTTCTTCATTGTCCCTTTTTCTTTGGTTACATTGTATTTTCTAACACTAATTTTAGTGTTAGAATTAGTGCCTTAATTGTATACATTTCTATATATTTCTTATATACATATTTTACATTTTTAGATTCTCCCCTGTATTTATTGTTCTTTATTTCTAGTCTCAAGCCATTCATATCATTTGTTCCAAATTATGTAATAATCTGTCCAAGATGGACAAATTAACAAACGAAATTAAAGAAAAAGAAGCTGAAGATATCTTTAACACTATCAAACATCAACATCTGTCTATCCCAGGTTCTTGGGAAGGACTCAATAGTTGAACAAAAATGGTAACTCCACTCTAATCATCCGGCTGACTCATTAATGGTCTAGCAATTCTGGATAAAGTATCCAAGTTGTGAGCTTTATTTTATGCAATGGAAAAGGGAAATGGGCTCCTTGAGTGATTAATTTTCTATATCAGCTTTTTCAATAACTCCAGAATGTTGCCATATCTCTCCAAGGATGTTGGCTTCTGTGGTGGGCCTGAAATATTAAGGAGAAAAAGCCATTAAATATTCCTTTTACGTACCCCTCTCTCCCTTTTATATCCAAATTATTAGAACGATGAATGCCAGGCACTGAAAGGAATAATGAGTTGGAGAAAGCGAAAATGAAACTCGTAAAAAAAAACAAAAAGAAATCGCAGCCAGCCAGAAAAGTCCTCTGAGAAGTGAGAACAAAGGGGGAAAGGATGAAAAGAGAAAATCTGGAATAAATGAAAAAAGAACAAGAGGAAGGAGAGGAGGAGGAGGAAGAAGAAGGAGAAGGAGAAGGAGAAGGAGAAGGAGAAGGAGAAGGAGAAGGAGAAGGAGAAGGAGAAGGAGAAGGAGAAGGAGAAGGAGAAGGAGAAGGAGAAGGAGAAGGAGAAAATAATGAGTTATCCATTAAAAATATTGCACCTTGTTTGCAAAATTTGGTTTTAGCCATATATTTAATGAACCAGTCTTGGTAGGTTTCACCTTCTACAGATCTTTGCCCCCAAACTGGGTTGTATGATTAAATCTCCATGAAAAGAATATGAGAAGGGTATTTTGGTTCAGGAACAGATTGTTGTAGGCTACAGAATAGGGAATCTGAAATGTGACACATTCTCAGGAAAAACCCTTTAGATGTTCCACTGGATGGAAGTGACCAATAATAGAGAGACAGTTTGGTCTAGTGGTTAAGGTACTAGGCCTACAAACCAAGATTAGGTGAGTTCTAGTCCCACCTTTATCACAAAACTCAGCTGGGTTGGGCCAATCACCAGGATATAGTGAGTTCTAGTTCTGCTTTAGACATGAAAGGCAACTGGGTGACTTTGGATCAATCACTATTGGTGAGTTCTAAACCCACCTTAGGCATGAAAGGTGGCTGGGTAACTTCAGGCCAATCACCAGGAGATGGTGAGTTCTAGCCTGCCTTAGTCATGAAAGGTGGATGGGCGACTTTGGGCCAATCACCAGGAGAGGGTGGGCTCTAATCCCACTTTAGCTATGGAAGCCAGCTAGGTGACTTTGGACCAAAACCAGGAGACAGTGAATTCTAGTCCCACCTTAGGCATAAAAGAGACGGGGTTACTTTGGGCCAGTTCCCAGAAGATGGTGAGTTCTAGTCCCACTTTAAATGTGAAAGGGTGATTTTGTCCAGTCATTTTCTCTCTATCCATCCCACCTTACATGGGTTGTTGTTGTTGTTGTGGGAAAAATAGGAGGAAGGTGTGTCTGTTGCCTTGAGTTATTTGTAATAGGGATAGATGATAGATAGATAGATAGATAGATAGATAGATAGATAGATAGATAGATAGATAGATAGATATGGATGCATGCATGCATGCATGCATGCATGGATAGACTAGATGGATAGAGAGAGAGAGATGGATGGATGGATGGATGGATGAGTAGATTAGATAGATGGATGGATAGAGAGATAGATGGATAGATATGGATGGGTAGAATAGATAGATAGATAGATAGATAGATAGATAGATAGATAGATATGGATGGGTAGATTAGATAGATAGATAGATAGATAGATAGATAGATAGATAGATAGAGGATAGATGGATAGATGGATAGATGGATAGATGGATAGATAGATAGATAGATATGGATGGATGGATAGATTAGATGGATGGATAGATAGAGATAAAGAGATAGAAAGAGATAGAGAGATATGGATGGGTAGATTAGATAGATAGATAGACAGACAGACAGACAGAAATAATAAAAAGGAAAATGTGCAATAAAAATGCAGCTGATCAGTCTCATGTACCGCAAATGGATCTATTTCAATCTGAATGGCTTTCATCCAGGTTTGCTCATAAATCTGTACCTTTTTGGTTTTGTGTCATTCACGAAGAACTGATCAAAAGGTTGCCTTTAAAAATGTGCAGATTTGCATTTAAATACACTCTGCAAGCATCTTCCTCTTTCAGTATTTTTCTTTCTGCATTTCTAAACGCCGTTTTCTTTCAATGGCACACTTTTTTTTTCTTTCTTTCTGAACTGTGCACAAATATTCAGGAACTGTAAAAGCCAGCAGATAAATAAGTCCCGATCCATGTTTGAACTCCCAACTTTGTACTAACTTCCTTGTGCAAAAAAAAAAAAAAAAAAGAAAGAAAAAGAAAAAAAAGGAGAGGTTGCAGTTTCAATAGCTGAAAAGGAGAATGAACTACAATATGCAAAGTTACAGGAACATCTACTTGAGCCTGCCAGATAGAAATATCAATTGTTACATCCCTTTTCTTCTAACCAAAAGATCCAAAAGGCCATTGTTAACAACAATATGGACAAAGTTTGTGTAGTACCAAATTATATCTGAAATCCAACATCATCAAGCAGCTGACTTTTATTAAAGTAAGCCTTCCTGCCTTCCTTCCTTTTCCTTCCTTCCTTCCTTCTTCCCTCTCTCCCTACCTCTTCCTCCTTGATTTTCTTTCTCCTTCCTTCCTTCCTCCCTTCCTCCCTACCATCCTCCCTCCTTCCTTCCCTCCCTTTCTTTCTTCCATCATTTTCTTTCTCCTTCCTTCCTCCCCTCCTTCCTTCTCTTCCTCTCTCCTTCCCTTCCTTCTTCCCTTCCTCTTCCTCCTTATTTCTTTCCTTCCTTCCTTCCTCCCTCTCTCCCTTCCTCCTTGATTTTCTTTCTCCTTCCTTCCTCCCTTCCTTCCTCCCACCCTCCTCCCTCCTTCCCTCCCTCCCTCCCTTTCTTTCTTCCTTCCTCTCTCCTTCCTTCTTCCCTGCCTCTTCCTCCTTATTTCTCCTTCCTTCCTTCCTTCCTTCCTTCCTTCCTTCCTTCCTTCCTTCCTTCCTTCCTTCCTTCCTTCCTTCCTCTCTCCCTCCCTTCTTTCCTCTCTCCCTCCCTCTCCTTCCTTGGTTTTCTTTCTCCTTCCTTCCTCTCTCCATCCCTTCCTTCTTCCCTGCCTCTTCCTCCTTATCTCTCTTTCCTCCTTTCCTTCCTTCCTTCCTTCCTCCCTTCCTTCTTCCCTCTCTCCCTCTCTCTTCCTCCTTAATTATTTCTTTCTCCTTCCTTCCTTCCTCCCTCCCTCCTCCCTTCCTTTCCCTCCTTCCTTCCCACCTCCATCTCCCTCCTCCTCAGAATATTTTAAGTTGCTTTATATAATTTTCCTTTGCTTTGCATTTATGAATTATAATGGATCTTATGTCTACCTGCTTGTCGGACACAATTATCAGTTTCCTTTACTTCACAGTTCCTTCGGAACGCTCTCTGCTTCCTTTTCTGATCATTCCCAAATTCCCTTCGTGGCAGATGGAGCTGGTTGAGACCTTCCAGTTTTCTTTTCTATATTGAAATGAAT
>JAXLNS010000002.1:4986985-5021985 GCA_037215915.1 Pantherophis vulpinus | reverse complement strand
AAGATATCTGTAACTACTGGACTGATTTAACTGGCAAAGACTAGGAATTTGTTTAAAGACTATAAGACTGTTTTTCTACTATAAAGTAAGCTTTTGATAAACCAGTTTGCATATCTCTTATTCATTGCTCTCAGCAACGTTTCTCTGTGCTCTACACTCTGCTGGTTGATAACACAACAACAATATCCTTAACACACATGATGTGCGCACATGCACAATACACTCCAAAAAGAGGCTTGGGAAGGTAAGTAGAACAGTGGGGGAGGGGGGGAAATCAGCTGCGGTGTGTGATCTTGGGAACTTTTTTAAAAAAAAAAATTAAAGCATTTTTTACTACCGGTTTGGGCGAACAGGTAGTAAAAAATTACTTTAAAAAAGTAAAAATAAAAAGGTTCCAACAATCACAGCTGAGCCGCACGATTGTCGGAACCTTTTTTTTTCTTTTTCTTTCTTTCTTTCTTTTTTTTGCATTTTTTTTTAAAAAAAACATATAAATAAACATACAATACATCTTTTCAGAACAGAGCATTGATCCGGTCTTTAAATTTATACAACTTTTTGTTCATCTTTATCAGAATTTCACATATTCTATTTTTGCCATAACACTTATCACATATCTCAACTATTACCATCTTATAGAAAGCTAACTCATATTAACTTGGTCAAAATCCACCTTAAATCTTGATTTTTTTACTTTTTTAAAACATTTTTTTAGTACCTATTCGCCAAAACCGATAGTAAAAAATGCTTTTAAAAAGTTTTTAAAAAGGTTCCCAAGATTGTGCGGCACAGCTGTGATCTTGGGAACCTTTCTTTTACCTTTTTAAAGCATTTTTTTTTTACTACTGGTTCGGGTGAATAGGTAGTAAAAAAAATGCTTTAAAAAAGTAAAAAAAAAAAAAAGGCTCGGACAATCACAGCTCTGCCGCACGATCATCCGAGATTTTTTTTTTTTTTTTTACTTTTTGAAAGCATTTTTTTACTACCTATTCACCTGAACCGGTAATAAAAAAATGCTTAAAAAGCAAAATAATAATAATAATAATAATAATAATAATAATAATAATAATAATAATAATAATAATAATAATAAGAAGAAGAAGAAGAAGAAGAAGAAGAAGAAGAAGAAGAAGAAGAAGAAGAAGAAGAAGAAGAAGAAGAAGAAGAAGAAGAAGAAGAAGAAGAAGAAGAAGAAGAAGAAGAAGAAGAAGAAGAAGAAGAAGTTCCGACGATCAGCTGAGCGATGCTCAATTGTGGGAACCTTCTTAAAACATTTTTTACTACCGGTTTGATAAACCAGTAGCATTTTTGACTACCGGTTCAGGCAAACCGGCCTGAACCGGTAGCATTTCACCCCTGGTTTAATGGTGTTACAGATCTCGTCGCAGGATGGAAGCTGTTCTGAGGAAAGCTGCCTTCTGCAATTGACCGATGGTGATTTTGTCAATGCTGACAATGTTCAAGGGCTGTGCCAGTTGTTTTGGAATTGCCCCCAAGATGCCTATTACTATTGGTATTACCCTTGCTTGCCTTTGCCACAGTCGTTCTATTTCTACTTGCAGGTCTTTGTATTTTGTGATCTTCTCCAGTTCTTTCTCTTCTCTTCTGCTGTCTCCAGGTGCTGCCACATCCACAACCCAGAATTTTTTTGTCTTTCTTGTCAACAATTGTTAAGTCCAAGGTGCTACGTGGCAGGTGCTTGTCTGTCTGAATTCTAAAGTCCCAGAGCAATTTAACTTCTTCATTTTCTATGACTTTTTCTATTTTTTTAAAAAAATGTGATTTATATGCCACCCTTCTCCGGAGACTCAGGGTGGCTTACAGTGCGTTAAGCAATAGCTTTCATCCTTTTGTATATTTTATACAAAGTCAGCTTATTGCCCCCACAAACTGGGTCCTCATTTCACCTACCTTAGAAAGGATGGAAGGCTGAGCCTGGCAAGATTCGAACTTATTTTAATTGCAGACAGCTGGTGTTAAATTACAGTGCTTTTGTCTGCAGAGCTATCCAGGCTCTTTTATGATCCCACCATTTTATGGTCCCATCAGTTCTTGCTTGCAGGCAAATGGTATTTCTGTCAGTGTATATGAGAGTTCATGACTGGGATAGACATGGCAACAGGTCAGCCATTGGGGAATCAGCTGCCCCCAGAGATAAGGAGAATCCAATACCTTGGTGCCTTCCGCCCTGCCCTTAAAACCTTCTTTTTCCAGCAAGCCAGGCTGGCTTAACATATTTTTTAACATATTTTTAATTTTTAATTGGTTTGTTATCTTAAACTAGGGCCAAATTAATATATATCCTTTTAATTGTTTTTTTAATGTTTCTATTGTATGTTTTTATCTGGCTGTACACCGCCCTGAGTCTTTCGAGAGAAGGTACCGTATATAAATTTGAAATAAAATAAAATAAGAAAATAAAAATAAAATGGCTGGAATAGGGCATGGTAACAAGGTCAGCCAATGAGGGCTGTTTGGCAGCTGAAACAGCTTGGAGCCTGGGCGTGGCTTAGGTTAACTGATATGTATAAATATAAGTTGTGTGCTCCTATTATTGTCCTTCCTTCTGTTAACTGTGCTTCTGTAATTATGCTTCTGATTCTGAGAACTGCTCTTGGTATGGTATATATGTCACATGTGTTATTATGTATATAAAGAAGTTTCTTATTTAATCAATCCTGCTGAATCAGTTATCGGTGCGTGCTTTCTCAATGTGATTTCTGCAACAAACTCTGACAATTTCTTGCAGATCTTTCAATGCACCATTGTTGCTTCTTTGCCATGCCGCTGCTTGTAGTCAGTCTGTGCGATCTTCTTGCAACAGCTAACCAGGTGGTCCCCTGTTTCTTCAGCTGCTTTTCATAGCCAGCCTTTGCTGCCTGTTGCTGTCTTCCCAATTCTGGTATTGCTGCATGATTCTAATTCTGATTCTGGATTGTTTCAACTTCTGCAGGCAAGCTGTTCCACCAGTTAATTGTTCTCACTGTCAGGAAATTTCTCTTTAGTTCTCGGTTGCTTCTCTCCTTTAGCAGTTCCCATCCATTGCTTCTTGTCCTGCTCTCAAGTGCTTTGGAGAACAGCTTGACCATATTTTCTTTGGGGCAGACCCTCAAATATTGGAATTCCTGTATCATATCAACTCTAGTCCTTCTTTGCTTGCACTTGGCTACGATATCAATATTATCAGCAACAAGGAAAAACTAGTGAATACTGAAGGAATCAAGATACCCTGTGGAAATAATATCAAGAATTTGAAAGCTAATCTTGTCCATTAGGTGGTCAATCTTCCTAGCTGCCGATATGGTTGAAGAGATCCTTCCAAATGTATTGACGTCAACATTTATTGAAAGAGGATTTGATGTCTCTTGCAATTTCTTTCCTCCTTCCTTTATAAGTCTTGCTGCATCACTTTAAGAGAGAAAGAGAGAGAGTTAAAAAAAAAATCTTTTTGATTGTTCCTACTAGAAAGGTGTTTTTCCCCCCACACTGTTTCTTAAAGAATAGAAAGCCCTAGTTAATAATTTACAGAGAGGTTCTAGCTAAACCTATCTGTGTTTTAAGCAATCAATTTCACACCAATTTGAGTCTGTATAAGAGTGCGGGCAAGCATGTGTACATATTCCAAGCAATTAACTGAACAAACGCCAATCATTCCACCAGCATATAAAATAGAACGTCAGTTTTCATAATGTGAGAAATTGGACTGGTGTTATTGGAACTTCAAGACCCTCTTCACACTAACCCAGTCAGAGATTTAACCCTGTTAGCCAATAACCTAGTTCTTACAGCACAATATCGTACTTTAACAATTGTCAATAAGAAAGACAAAAAAGTCTGATAGTGGATGTTGCAATAGAATGGAATGGAATGGAATGGAATGGAATGGAATGGAATGGAATGGAATGGAATAGAATAGAATAGAATAGAATAGAATAGAATAGAATAGAATAGAATAGAATAGAATAGAATAGAATAGAATAGAATAGAATAGAGAATATGGAATGGAATGAAGTGGAGTGGAGTGGAGTAGGGTAGGGTAGGGTAGGGTAGAGTAGAATAGAATAGAATAGAATAGAATAGAATAGAATAGAATAGAATAGAATAGAATAGAATAGAATAGAATAGAATAGAATAGAATAGAATTCTTTATTGGCCGAGTGTGATTGGACACACAAGGAATTTGTCTTTGGTGCAAATGCTCTCAGTGTACATAAGGAGAATAAAATACATTCATCAAGAATAAAAAGATACAACGCTTAGTGATAGTCAAGGTTACTAATAAGCTATCAAATCGTACTAGGAAACAAGTAAAACAATATAAATTGAAAGATACAAGCACATGGTTATAGTAATAAGTGGAGATAGATCCTAGTAAGGAAGAGAAGAAGAATAGTAGTGCAGACTAAATAGTTTGAGAGTGTTGTGGGAATTAGTTGTTAAGCAGAGTGATGGCATTCGGGGAAAAACTGTTCTTGTGTCTAGTTGTTCTGGTGTGCAGTGCTCTAAAGCGTCTCATTTTTTAAAAAAAGTTTTTTATTTTTATTTTTTATCAACATATTTAAATGTACAGTCTTTTGTCCATCATTAATCATTATTCATTCATCTTATTCTTTAACTTCCATTTGCTAATTAGTTGTTCGGGTCTGCTCTTCTACCATCTCCTTCCGGGAAAAGGAGGGGAAGAAAGAAGAGGGAAAGAGGAGGAGAGAGGGTAAGAAAGGGAGGAAGAAGAGAGGAGAGGGGAAAGAGGAGAGGAAGGAAAAAAGGGAAGGAGAGGAGGAATGAGGAAAGTAGAAAGAAACAGAAGCGGAGAGAGAAGGGAAGTAAAGTGTCTCTTTGAGAGTAGGAGTTGAAACAGTTTATGTCCAGGATGCGAGGGGTCTGTAAATATTTTCACAGCCCTCTTTTTGACTTTTGAAATGTGATGCCTGAAGTGTTCAGTTGATTGAGTTTCATGTTTAATGAATAAAAGAGATCATAATAATAATGTGGAGAGAATAATGTGGGTTAATAATATCAGCAGGCATCACATTTATTTCAATGTGTGGCATGCCTATGGAAATACTTTACAGAACCTATCTCAAGCAGTCCAGCAGGCTCGCCCATTTTCTATATCTGAGGTGATTCAATGGTTCCCAACCCTCTCATTAAACCAGAACTTTTGCAACAAGGAAAGAACTATTTCCTCGCCCGTGCCCTCAGGTTCCCACACCACCGGGTGAGTTGAAAAACTCGGATTCAGAGATGATCCATAAATCACCCAGATATTGCAGAGTCCTGAGTAATAGGTCTTAATAAAAATGATCTCTTGCTAATGCATCCCACATGTGCCTGCTACTGAGAGTGATAATTCTTGACTTAAGTTCTTTCTTTCACTTCTGAATGTTAATACCCTGAGGCGCTCCTGTGGAGCCAGGAAAATGACATCATTACTTTCCCCTTGACTAAACCAAACTTATCCCACCTCACCTGAGCTGAAGTACCAAAGTGACAAAGTGAAATCTTAAGCGCTCTGTGTCCCAGGGACTGAAGAATTGGGCATGTAGGTTTTTTCCAATCAACTTGCCCTAGATGCTCTTGACAGTTGGGTGAGAATGTCATGGCCTTCAGGGAGAGGACAGGAATCCTGTAAAAATAACCAGTTGGTGCAAAGTCCTTTTAAGGCCTCTCCCTAATCAATCCAGAAGTTGATGGCTGCAAAAACTGAGCAGAGGCAGCAAGGGGTGATGAGAAGGAGAAGAGAGGAAGGAAGGGAAGAAGGAAGGAAGGAAGGAAGGAAGGAAGGAAGGAAGGAAGGAAGGAAGGAAGGAAGGAAGGAAGGAAGGAAGGAAGGAAGGAAAAGAGAGAGAGAACAAGAGAGAAAGAATGAGAGAGAGAAAGAGGAAAAGACAGACAAAGAGAGAGAGAGAGAGAAGAGAAAGAAAGAAAGAAGAAAAAGAAAGAGGGAAGGACAGAAGGAAGGAAGGGAGAGAGAATGAGAGAGAAAGAACAAGAGAGAGAAATAGAAAGAGAGAGAGAGACAGAGAAAGACAGAGAGAGAGAAAGAGAAAGAAGGAGAGAAAAAGAGAGAAGGAAGGAAGGAAGGAAGGAAGGAAGGAAGGAAGGAAGGAGGGAAGGAAGGAGGGAAGGAAGGAAGGAAGGACAATTATGTTATTTGGGAAACTAAAACAACATGAAGCAGTCTAAGTCAAGTAGAAAAGTAGTAAAGCTCATAAAGAAAAGCAGTGGAAGAATAAGAGTTGTAGTAGCTTTGGGGAAGAGTGGTATAGTAAACAGTGAGTATTAGCCTTTGAGTACTAGTGTTTGAGTGTGTTGCCTAGGGGTTAGGTGGGATAGTGTTGGATCACGGGGCTTTTGAAGCCCACTAACCTGGATATATGTAAAAGAACATGTGATACCATCGAAATGAACGTTACCAGCTGGGTTTTTTTCTCCTTTTGGTAGACTATCTGATACGGAGCCATTATTAAGTCCATGATAGTGTTGTCATTAAGAGGCATAGACAAAATCTATTGTATAGGGGGCAGTTGAGATGCTGACCAGAAACTTAGCAGTTGGAGATCCAAGCACCATGTGATGAGGTGAGTTCCTGTTCCTTTAAATTTGGATTTTTAGAGGGATCTACCAAGATAGATAGATAAATGGATGGATGGATGGATGGATGGATGGATGGATGGATGGATGGATGGATGGATGATAGACAGACAGACAAATGTACAAAGATATAGAGATGCTAGATGAAAAGAGAATGCAAGAGAGAGAACTTAGAGATACATATGTAGACAATGGAGAAATAGAGAGATGTAGAGAGAGAGAAATTATAGACAGGTATGTAGATGATGGAGAGGTACCATAGATAGATAGATAGATAGATAGATAGATAGATAGATAGATAGATAGATAGATAGATAGATAGATAGATAGATAGATAGATAGATAGATAGATGATGGACAGATGGATAAGGAGATAAGGAGATAACCTAGAATTAGGGAGAAATTTCCTCACAATGAGGATACTAAACTAGTGGAACAACTTGCCTCCAGAGGTTGTAGATGCTCCAACACTGGTGGTTTTTAAGAAGAGATTGGACAACTTTCATCTGAAATGGTAAAGGGTTTCCTGCCTGAGCAGGGAGCTGGACTAAATGACCTCCAAAGTCTCTTCTAACTCTAATCAAAGTTTTGTGCTTCAATCTACGTAATCCTTTGGTCATTGTTCAAACAGAGCCTTGGTAGTACAGGGGTTAAGGCACCCTGTTATTAAGCTTATTAAGACCAGCTGCCTGCAATTACTGCAGGGTTCGAATCTCGCCAAGGCTCAAGGTTGACTCAGCCTTCCATCCTTTCTAAGGTAGGTGAAATGAGGACCCAGTTGTGGGGGCAATAAGCTGACTTTGTATAAATATATACAAAAAGGATGAAGGCTATTGCTGAGCACATTGTAAGCCGCCCTGAGTCTTTGGAGAAAGGCGGCATATAAATCAAATTAAAAAAAAAAAAAACATCCATGCAAATAATCTTAAAAAAATAAAGATTAGATGCCGTCTTTAATAGATTTCTGATCATTTCTAACAGATTTCTGTTGGAACTAACTTACTGTAGGAAAAAGAGACTTCACAGTCATATGGCCCAGTTCTAATCCAGTTATATATATATATATATTTTAAAAAAATATTGAACAGTTTTTTAAAAAAACAAACAAAAACAGATATTTACATCTTCTTCTAAACATCTTCGCATCAGTAATCTATATTTATACATTTTCTCTTTCTTATCTTAATCTATCTTTTTATACATATATTTCTAGTATATTATATATATATTCTCTTAATCTAAATATTTTATTTACATTTATCATAAACAGATACCTAGTTTCCTTTCCACAATTTATATCTTCCCATTTGTTTCCATATTTCTCCACCTAATTTAACCATTGTTTAGTTTTCTTTTGTCCCCTCCCCCTTTTTTTCCCTCCCTTTTCCTCCAATCATTTTCTCTATTCCTGTTCTTTACATCGTGCTCTAATATCTACCGAATGTTGTGGTCCGCCAGCAGGCTGTGGACCTGGCAGTGGAGTCAGACAGTGAGGAGGCTGGGGAGGACAATGGGCCAGTCCTGGAGTCTGGGGAAGGCCCAGATGAGGGCTCTGCGTCAGAGGCAGAGATGGGGCCAGGGCCATCTGGCAGTGATGTGCGGATTCCGGAGCCTCCAGAGGCAGACAGCAGAGAGGCAGAGGAAGAGGAGGAGCCTGTTCCTAGTGCACGCATGCGAAGAGCTGCCGGAAGGCAAGAACAGCTGAAGCAAAAAGGACGACTCGGGAGTAAGGCCAGAAGATGATTGGCCCCTCCCGTAAGGCTTAAAAGAGCAGCAACAAGTCATTGGGTTCTTTGTAGCAAAACAACGTTGATTCCAGTGCTTCTTGTCAGCGTCTCTTGAACTTCATGGGGGTTTTGCCAAGAAAAACCTTTGGCAGGTTGCCAAAGACATCAAAGGTTGGTGATAAGGCAGAGGGACTGGTTATTAAGAATTTTGTGTTGGACTAAGCTGAGAATGAATTAATTCTCAGCTGTTTCAATAAAATAAGTTTGTTGAGGACTGAATTGTGTTTGGTAATCTCTACTTGGGCCTCGGTCACAACACTGAATTGCAATCAGGATGTTATTTAACTCGATCGGTTAGTATTGTTCTATGTATCCGAATATAAATATTCTTATTCATTTATTTACTGCTCTATTTATTTTGGGTGATTATACAACTTGAGTTCCAATCTAGTTGGAAAGGACAGAAGTTCCTGTTATTCAGCAATATTAATCATATGCAAAGTACAGAATAACAGAGTTGGAAGGGACCTTGGAGGTCTTCTAGTCCAACCCCTTGCTCAAGCAGGAGACCCTACACCATTTCTGACCAAAACCTTCTTAAAAACCTCCTGTGATGGAGCACCCACAACTTCTGGAGGCAAGCCACCGATTAATTGTTCTCACTGATATGTAAAGTATACCCAGATATACTATATATAAAGAGTATATATGGATATATGCTGTTGACCAAGGTGGTGCTGTGGTTAGAGTGCAGTACTGCAGCTACTTCAGCTGACTGCTAGTTCAGCAGATCGGCGGATCAAATCTCACCAGGCTCAAGGTTGACTCAGCCTTCCATCCTTCCGAGGTGGGTAAAATGAGGACCCAGATTGTTGGGGGGCAATATGCTATTTAGTATACTGTCTTTGGTGTAAGCCGCCCAGAGTCCTCGGTGAGTGGGCGGCATAGAAATATGACTAATAATAATAATAAATAAATAAAGCTGAGATCTCTTAAACTGACCTCAAATTTACATATTCTCCCAACAACTAGCAACAGGGAAGATAACTGAAACTAAAAAGTAATAGCATCGGTTATATTTTTTTAAAAAAATAAAGTTCTATAACTTTCAACAGAAGAATTCCATGCTTCCTCCTCCTCCTCCTCCCAAATTCTGGAGGTAATTGAAATTAAGATGCCACCTCATGTCCTGAGCTGAGGCGTGCTCCAGATACATAAAGAAAAACGGTAATGAAAGCAGGGGCCAATTATCCTAATTAGCCACCAAGGTCAGAACAAGAAGGAATGGGGTGAGGAAGCAGCAAAGGGGAAATTTAAGCTAATGATTAAGACCAAGTTGATAACTATGAGGACAGTTAGAGGCACGGAGAAGCTGGCAAGGGAAGTCACAGAAGCAATTTTTAGTTCATAGTTTAGAAAGATAGAGTCTTCATCAATCGCCTGGTAATGGCCTATAGAAAAATGAGTCCAGCACAGCTGCAGTTTGAAAGTGTGGACTGGATCACCAAATCAAATGCCACTTTGGTTCGATTTTGAGATGATGGATGGATGGATGGAAAGGAAACAGGAAGGGAAGGAAAAAAGGAAGAAAGGAAGGAAGGAAGAAAAGAAGAAGGAAAGGAGGAAGGGAGGGAAGGAAGGAAGAGGAGGGGGAGGAGAGAAGGGAAAGAAGGAAAAAGAAGGGGATGAAAAGGTAGGTAGATAGGAAGGAAGGAAGGAAGGAAGGAAGGGGGAAGGAAGGAAAAGGGGAGGGGGAGAAGAGGAGATGAAAGGAAAGAAGGAAAGAGAAGGGGAGGGGAGGGGAGAGGAAGGAAGGAAGGAAGGAAGGAAAAGGCGAGGGGGAGAAGACGAGATGAAAAGAAAGAAGGAAGGAGAAGGGGAAGAGAGGGGAAGGGAAGGGGAAAGGGAAGGGGAGGGAGGGGAGGGGAGGGGAGGGGAGGGGAGGGGAGGGGAGGGAAGGAAGGAAGGAAGGAAGGAAGGAAGGAAGGAAGGAAGGAAGGAAGGAAGGAAGGAAGGAAGGAAGGAAGGACACAGACTGCAATGGTAGAGGATCTTTTATGGTGGGTAGGAAAAGAAGATGGAGAGGAATTTGATTTCTACTAAAGATTTTTTGAGATTTGCCTATCAAGGATTTTACGAATAAAGAAACTACATATTAATTCCATGAACCTGCCCAAACAATCCTCTCAAACTTGGATAAATACCCATCCTTGGTTTCCCTGTTCTTGGGTTATATCACTACTGAATGAAACCTGGCTGAATCCCAAACTAACATTTTCAGGATTCTGTTATTATACCCTACAACAAGCTACAAGAAGCAATATTCCTGAAATCCCTGCAATGTCTATTTCTTGACCCAGACTACTTCAAAAAGTTGACCTCAATCTCGAGAGCTTGTCCAAGTTTCTGTCCATCCCATCTTACATTAACAAAAGCAAAGAGGAGGTAATTTGGGCTTTCTTTCTCATGCATGCTTCAATTTCTGGACTTGTCGTCTTCTTTTCCAAGTCTCTTCTTAAGAACTCCTTCCTTCCTTCTCCCCATTATAACTCTTGGTAACTTTGAACAAGGTCAGGTCTACTTTCCTTCACAATCCCAAATATCATTCCCCCCCCCCCCATTCAGCTTGTTCATTTGGAAAGCTTGCAAAACTTTCAGTACCCAACTGACAACCTCTCCATCTACATTTTCGTGTTTTCCTGAAAATATGACCTACCCTGAAAGTAAGCCCTAGCTTGATTTTTACACTTGCGCCCAATATAAGCCCTACCCCCCCAAAAAAATAAGCCTTAATTAAGACCCTGCCCACTCCGGGGTGCAGGGGGTGGACAAGGCACACAGGTAAAAATTAAGCTAGGGTGGGAATGGGGGGTGGAGGTGCCCTATTTAGCAGACCTCACACACCCTGACACCTGTCTTGGCTTGCTGGCCCACTTCTTCTGTGGCCGCTTGCCGCCACTTGCACATGTTGCCCCTGACTGTCAACTCACAAAGCATCCCTGGCCTGCTCTCGAGTTGCCAAAGGCCAGGGGGAATAGGAAACCAGCGAAGAAGAGTTTACAAGAAGAGTCCTCCATTCCTCTAACCACAATAAAATACCTTATGCCACCAAACTCCAAATTTTGGGCTTAGACAATTTAGAACTACGCCGACTTCGGTCTGACCTAAGTGTAGTACATAAAATTATCTACCACAATGTCCTTCCTGTCAACAACTACTTCAGCTTCAACCACAACAATACACGAGCAAATAATAGACACAAACTCAAGGTAAACTGTTCCAAACTCAATTGCAGAAAATACGACTTCAGTAACAGAGTGGTCAATGCCTAGAATGCACTACCTGACTCTGTAGTTTCTTCCCCAAACCCCCAAAACTTTAACCTTAGACTGTCTACTGTTGACTTGACCCCATTCCTAAGAAGTCTGTAAGGGGCGTGCATAAGTGCACCAGCGTGCCTACCGTCCCTGTCCTAATATTCCTTTTTTCTTACTCTTTTCATGTATTCAAATTATGTTTATACTTTTACCTGTTATCTTATATATGCTTGACAAATAAACTTATGATTATGATTATGATTATAAAATGGCATGGCAGCCAAAGACAGATGCATATTCCAGACTTATCTCTCTCAAGGCTGTATCCCAGGGTTACCCACAGCGGCTAGAAGGGAGTGAGCTCTACAACCAGCAAAATTGCTCCATTCGTGAATGTGATTGATGACATATCCTGAGGGGGAAGGGGAAAAACAGCATCACAATTGGAGTGTAAATTACGTAGGGTCAGAGCTGGCTTCACTTGGGAACATGCCGACATGAAGCTCCTAATAAATAACTGGATTTCTTTTGAAGCTTGGCTCGAGACTCATGATTTAATTAGGGCACCTATTGGAACCCTGACACCGGCCTCTTGTTTTGCCATCAGACGTTCTTCCGGAAAAGCCTCTGCAGCCAATAACAGAACTCCAGATTGATCCGGAGCTCTGTTATTGGCTGCAGAGGCCTTTCCGGAAGGCCTCTGATGGTGAAACAGAGACCAGGGGTGACATGCGTAAGCAGCCACAGAAGAAGTGGGCCAGCAGTAGGCTCCTGCTGGGTGGAGTGTTGGTACCGCTGCCACAAGATGAGTCAGTGAAAGACACCTCCCCAAAAATAAGACCTAGTGCCTTTTTTGGTCGGAATTTACAATCCAATTACAAAATGACTTCAAGAAAAATCAACTAATCCATGAATTCTCTACTACTCTTTGTCAAAGAAAGATCCACCCTGAAAAACAAATTAAGAATACTTATTGTTCAAGAGTTTGCCTTCACAATTGCCTTCACAATTGAGCAAAAAGGTGGAAGGAAACCCTTGGTATAAGACCAAGAAACCAATACTCCCAAGCAATTTATTTTCATTCTGAAAATAAAAATGAAACTTGCCTCCAGAAATTCTGAATGCTCCAACACTGGAAGTTTTTAAGAAGATGCTGGATAACCATTTGTCTGAAGTGATGTAGGGTTTCCTGCAGTGGTGGGATTCATTTTTTTTTTTTTACTACCAGTTCTGTGAGAGTGGCTTGGTGGGTGTCGCATAGCTTGGCTGGCGTGGCTTGGTGGGTGTGGCAGGGGAAGGATACTGTAAAATCTCAATTCCCACCCCACTCCAGGGGAAGGTTACTGCAAAATCCCCATTTCGTCCCGATCAGCAGGGATTCGGGAGGCAGAGAATAGATGGGGCGGGGCCAGTCAGAGATGGTATTTACTGGTTCTCCAAACTACTCAAAATTTCCGCTACCAGTTCTCCAGAACTGGTGAGAACCTGCTGAAACCCACCTCTGATTTTCTACCTAAGCAGGGGGTTGGACTAGAAGACCTCCAAGGTCCCTTCCAACTCTGTTATTCTATTCTATTCTATTCTATTCTATTCTATTCTATTCTATTCTATTCTATTCTATTCTATTCTATTCTATTCTATTCTATTCTATTCTATTCTATTCTTTCCTGAAATGAAGATATATTACTGGCAAAGAATTCCCACTGTATATTAAGGATTGAATGAAGTGTTGTTAGAGAGAGAAAGAGGGACCAAGAAGATAAAAGGTAAGATTAATTTGGCAATATATATCTTTTTTTTTTTTCCCTTGGCAAACCTATGGTGATTTCTGGAAATCACCACGTATGCACATTGACAGAATTGCTTGCAGTAATATATTACAGATTTCTGTATGCACATTTAAAATTTAAAATCTGCTAAGAAAATACAAGAAACAGAAACTGAATTTGACAACTGTGATCATCGCTAGGGCTTTTCTTCTAAATATAATGATTCAAGGTGTGTGGGGTTTTCTTTTTTTGTGGGTTTTTTTTTTTTTGTTTTTTTGCTCTTTTCTCTAATATGTACTTCTAAAAAAATGGAGGACTAGATTGAAAAATTCAGAGGACTGAAAGGGTAGGCATTTGGGTTCACATTTAGTTCAGAAGTACAACATTAAATAAGCGGACATTAAAATGCAAATGTAACACATTTGCATTTTAATAAGTAGTGCAAAGATGTACTAGTTAGTAGAAATGAGAAACTGATCCTATGCCCAGATATTATTTTGTTCTAGGTCGTGCAATAAAGACATCACTCAAATAAACTTTACCCTATGGGTATTTCATTTTCCTTTTCCTCTTAACCCTCTTAAGTGATGGCTAGATAACATCGCATTTGGAATACTGCATCCAGTTTTCGTTATCACGACATGCAAAATATGTTGAGACCAGTGGTGAAATCCAATTTTTTTTTACTACCGGTTCTGTGGGCGTGGCTTGGTGGGCGTGGTGTGGCTTGGTGGCCGTGGCTTGGTGGGCGTGGCAGGGGAAGGATATTGCAAAATCTCCATTCCCACCCCTCTCCAGGGGAAGGATACTGCAAAATCTCCATTCCCATCTCTCTCCAGGGGAAGGATACTGCAAAATCCTCACTCCTACCCCACTCTGGGACCAGCCAGAGGTGGTATTTGCCGGTTCTCTGAACTACTCAAAATATCCGCTACCGGTTCTCCAGAACCTGTCAGAACCTGCTGGCTGAGACTCTAGAAAGGGTGCAGAAAAGAGAAACAAAGATTATCGGGGACTGAAGGCTAAAACATATAAAGAACAGTTGCAGGAACTGGGTATGTCTAGTCTAACAAAGAGAAGGACCAATGGTGACATGATAGCACTTCCAATATTTGAGGGGCTGCCACAATTAAGAGGAGGGGGGGTCAACCTATTTTCCAAAGCACCTGAGAACCAGATAAGAAGTAAAAAGCCAACACAATCCTAAATTGGATTAACAGAGGGATACAATCATGATCAAGTGAGGTACTAATACCACTCTATAAAGCCTTAGTAAGACCACACGTAGAATCCTGCATCCAGTTTTGGCCACCACATTATAAAAAAGATGTTGAGACTCTAGAAAAAGTGCAGAGAACCTTGTAGGTCACCTAGTCCAACCCCCCGCCCAAGCAGGGGACCCTATACCCTTGATGCTGAACCTATGGCATGCATGAGCCATATCAGTGGGCATGCGAGCTCAGCTCCGGTGTACATGCACATGACGGCCAGCTGATTTTCGGGTCTTCTGGGTCCCACTGGAAGTCGGCAAACAGGCTGTTTCTGACCTCTGGAAGGCCTCTCGGGGGGTGGGGGAGGCTGTTTTCGCCCTCCCCAGGCTCCTAGAAAGGCTCTGGAGCCTGGGGAGAGCAAAAAAACGGGCCTACTGGGCCCACCGTGCCATCACGTACCAAAAGTGGGGGGAGCGTGGGGGATCACATGCACATGCGTGTGGGGCAGGGTGCATAGAATTATGGGTATGGGCACACGTGCACATGACCACATGTGCTGTCCCCACCCTTTTGGCAAGTGATGTCAAAAAGGTTAGCCATCACTGCCCTATACCATTTCTGACAAAATGGCAGTCCAGTCTCTTCTTGAAAGCTTCCAGTGATGAAACTTCCACAACTTCCGAAGGCAACTTCTGTTCCATGGGTTGATTGTTCTCCCTGTCAGAAAAAAATTATCCTTATTTCTGAACTGAAGACGTGGCTCTTTCATCAATTGGACTGACCCGTCTAGGGGCTTTTACACTGTAATAATTTTAATTAATTTTAACCGGATTTTAATTTACATTTAAATTTAAATTGTTGAATTTTATTCTTTGTAAGCCGCCCTGAGTCCTTCGGTGAGAAGGGCGGCATATAAATTGCATAAAATAAATGAATAAATAAATTTCCAAGTTGAACCTCTCCTTGTTCAGTTTCCATCCATTATTCCTTGTCTGGCCTTCGGGCGCTTTGGAGAATAGCTTGACTCCCTCTTCTTTGTGGCAGCCCCTCAAATATTGGAAGACTGCTCTCATGTCCCCCCTGGTCCTTCTCTTCATTAGACTAGACATACCCAGTTCCTGCAACCGTTCTTCCTATGTTTTAGCCTCCAGTCCCCTCATCATCCTGGTTGCTCTTCTCTGCATTTTTTCTGGAGTCCCAACATCTTGTTTATAGTGTGGTGACCAAAGCAAAGCTTGGTTGCTTTCCTGAAGACATTTCATTACCCAACTAGGTAACATCATTTTGGCTGGTGGGATCGAGGACAAGATCTTTTTCTGCATCACTCCTGCCCAGGGGTGAAATGTTACCGGATCGCCTGATCTGATAGCGATGGGGGTGGGTAGTTCGGAGAACCGGTAGCAGAAATCCCTGCCCGCCCCCAATGCCCAGCTGAGCTGCGCGATCATCAGAGGCTTCTTTTTTTTACTTTTAAAAGCATTTTTTCTTTTAAAAGCATTCCTCAGCCAAAGAGGTTGTTAGAAAAAATGCCTTTAAAAGGCTCTGACGATCCCAGCTGAGTTGCCTGATCGTCAGAGGCTTTTGTTTTCTTTTAAAAGCAAAAAAAAAAAAAAAAAAAAAGCTTTTAAAAGAAAAAAAAAGCCTCTGACGATCAGGCAACTCAGCTGGGATCGTCAGAGCCTTTTAAAAGCATTTTTTTTACAACCTCTTGAGGTTGTAGAAAAAAAACTTTTAAAAGTTAAAAAAAAAGAGTTGGCCACATCCACCCAGTCACATTACCCTCCCACCAAGCCACGCCCACAGAACTGGTAGTAACAAATTTTACATTTCACCCCTGCTCCTGTCCTTTGGAGTTCGTACCCCAAAGTAAGGTCTGCACCCACCCTTTTGACCTCCCATAAGGGCCTTCATATTTAGTCTCCAGGCCTTTAATCATCTTAGTTGCTCTTCTCTGCATTTTTTTCCCAACGTCTCAACATCTTTTTTGTAATGTGGTGACCAAAACTGAATGCAATATTCCAGGTGTGGCCTTAATAAAGCTTTATCAGGAGGTATTAATGCTTTATGTGATTTTCATTCTATGCCTCCGTTTATACAACCAAGAGTTGTATAAGCTGTTTTGCCTGCTGCCACACACTGCTGGTTAATGTTTAAGTCATCGTCCACTAGGACTCCAAGGTCCCTCTCACAGTTACTGTTTTTGAGCCAGGTTTCGCCTAATTTGTACTTGTACCAGGGGTAAAATCCAGCAGGTTCTGGAGAACCGGTAGCGGTTCGGAGAACTGGCAAATACCACCTCTGGCTGACCCCAGAGTGGGGTGGGAATGGAGATTTTGCAGTATCCTTCCCCTGGAGTGGGGAGGGAATGGGGATTTTGCAGTAACCTTTCCCTGGAGTGGGGAGGGAATGGGGATTTTGCAGTATCCTTCCCCTGGAGTGGGGAGAGAATGGGGATTTTGCAGTATCCTTCCCCTGCAGTGGGGAGGGAATGGGGATTTTGCAGTATCCTTCCCCTGGAGTGGGGAGGGAATGGGGATTTTGCATTAGCCTTCTCCTGGAGTGGGGAGGGAATGGAGATTTTGCAGTAACCTTTCCCTGGAGTGGGGAGTGAATGGGGATTTTGCAGTATACTTCTCCTGGAGTGGGGAGGGAATGGGGATTTTGCAGTATCCTTCCCCTGGTGTGGGGAGGGAGTGGAGATTTTGCAGTATCCTTCCCCTGGAGTGGGGAGGGAATGGGGATTTTGCAGTATCCTTCCCCTGCCACATCCACCAAGCCACATCCACCAAGCCACGTCCACCAAGCCACGCCCACAGAACTGGTAGTAAAAAAATGTGGATTTCACCACTGACTTGTACCTTTGGTTTCTCCTGCCTACCAGTGGGTGTAAAATCTTGCTTTACACCTAGGCAGGAACTCTGCTTGTTCAAATCAAAGCAATTTGGACAAGCGACCCAACTCTCAAGTTGTAAATGAAAAAGAACCGTAGAGTTAGACGAGACCATGGAGGACATCTGATCCAACTCTCTCTGCTCGGAGCTTTAGACGCCATCCCTCGTCCCACTTTCAGCAAATAAAAGAGTTTGACTTTATTGCAGTTTTGATTATTTTTTATATCCCTCAAGACAAAGTCTCCTTGGGCAAATGGGAGATGTTTTTTTTTTTTCCTTCTCCAAAGCTTTGTTGTGCCTTCGCTTCTCGCTTTCCCCAAACAGAAAGATGCATTTGACTTCCCATTAAGGATGCTGAGCAGGCAATTTCCTCTAATAGGAAGTGCTGTAATTAAAGCAACACTCGGCATTCAATAAAACCCATAGGGACAGATCCTCAGCTGGCATAAATCAATGTAGCTGCGCGGGAGTCAATGGAGGTACATCAGTTTAGACCAGCTGAAGGCATGGTGCAAGCTTGTTAATTGCCGGGGTGAACATGAGCGAATGGGAAGAGAATTTAGCCGAGTGCATTCTTTCTCCGTCGGCAGAACTCTTTTTAAAAAGTTCTTCCAATTCAATCCGGCCTGGGCATGCTCAGTTACGACCTCTTTCTCTCTCTCAATCCTCAATGCACTCCCCAAAACATTCAGGGAAACCAAGGGGTGAAATTCAGCAGGTTCTGATAGGTTCTGGAGAACCGGTAGCGGAAATTTTGAGTATTTTGGAGAACCGGTAGCAGAAATTTTAAGTATTTTGGAGAACCAGTAGTGGAAATTTTGAGTAGTTTGGAGAACCAGCAAATACCACCTCTGGCTGGCCCCAGAGTGGGGTGGGAATGGGGATTTTGCAGTATCCTTCCCTGGAGTGGGGTGGGAATGGGGATTTTGCAGTATCCTTCCCCTGGAATTGGGTGGGAATAGAGATTTTGCAGTATCCTTCCCCTGGAGTGGGATGGGAATGGAGATTTTGCAGTATCCTTCACTCAGTAGTGGGGTGGGAATGGGGATTTTGCAGTATCCTTCACTCAGTAGTGGGGTGGGAATGGGGATTTTGCAGTATACTTCCCCTCCCATGCCCACCAAGCCATGCCCACAGAACCGGTAGTAAAAAAAATTCCACCACTGCCTTAACCCCTTCATGGCTTCGGACCAGGTTATCTGACGGACCATCTCTTGCCTATCACATCCACCTGACCCTTCCTTCCTTCCTTCCTTCCTTCCTTCCTTCCTTCCTTCCTTCCTTCCTTCCTTCCTTCCTTCCTTCCTTCCTTCCTTCCTTCCTTCCTCACCCTTTATCCTCTAGGCAAGGAATATTCTGGCGGCCCTCCCCTAAGGAGGTATATCTGGCAGGAGCTAGAAGGAGGGCCTTCTCTGTGATGGCTCCCTCCCTTTGGAACATAATCCTGCAGAAATTAGACTGAAATTAGCATTTCAGAAGGCCCTGAAGATGTGGCTATGCCTGCGGCCTAGCGAAGTATACTGAATAGAATAACAGAGGTGGAAGAGACCTTGGAGGTCTTCTAGTCCAACCCCGTGCTGAAGCAGGAGACTCTATTCCATTCCAGACAAGTGACTGTCCAGTCTCTTCTTAAAACGGCTGCAGGATTTGGGTTTGGCTAGTCTAAAGAAAAGAAGAATTAGGGGTGATGTGATTAACAGTATTCCGGTATTTGAGGGGCTTCCACAAAGAAGAGGGGGTCAAATTATTCTCCAAAGCACCGGAGGGCAGGGCAAGAAATAATGGTTGGAAATAATGGATGGAAACTCATCAAAGAGAGAAACCACCTGGAATTAAGGAGAAAAGTCCTAACAATTAGGACAATTAACCCATGGAACAGCTTGCCACCAGAAATCGTGGGTGCTCCATCACTGGATCTTTTTAAGAATCCTTAAGTCCTTCAGGAGTAGGGCGGTATACAAATCAAATCAAATCAAATAAATAAATAAAAATAAGAAGAGTCTAGGCAGTAACTTATCTAAAATGGTATTGGTTCTCCTGATCGAGCAGGGAGCTGGACTAGAAGGGAGCTGGACTTTCAGCTCATTCTATTCTAAAAATGGAGAATATTTGTAACTCAGGGTGGAAATGAGAGGTGTATTGATGATGTTCCCTAGTTGGGTAATGAAACATCTGCAAGAAAACAACCAAGCTCAGAGAGCAACGAGGACCCCTCAGAGTGATAGGTTAGAACAGTGTTTCTCAACCTTTAAGATGGGCGGCCTTCAGCTCCCAGAATTCCACAATGTTTTCTGGGGAATTCTGGAAGTTCCAACGTCGAGTTGAAGTCTAGGAACTGAAGTCTGAGAGTTGAAGTCCACACCGCTTAAAGTTGCCAAGGTTGAGAAATGCTGGGTTAGAGAAATGGGATGTCATTCCAGAATTATCAGAAGCAGAAACAAACACAAAAGTCTTCATACATGAAGAAGCAATCAAATGCATCTGGGAAGATAGGATACTTCATTTGACAATAACACTGGTGAAAAGTATTGTGGAATAGGACTTCGATTACAAAATGTGAGTCCACAGCAAAGGAGAACTCAATCTCTCCAAGGCTCAAGGTTGACTCAGCCTTCCATCCTTTCTAAGGTAGGTGAAATGAGGACCCAGTTTGTGGGGTGAATAAGCTGACTTTGTATAAATATACAAAAGGATGAAGGCTATTGCTTAACACATTGTAAGCCGCCCTGAGTCTCCGGAGAAGGGCGGCATATAAATCAAATTAAAAAAAAAAAAAAATCTGAGACAGCGCCAGTAGGAAACCTTCTTTTTTAAAAAAAAAAAAAAAAAAATGTTTATTAGGGGTAGACAAACAAAAACATGCATACATACAATACACAACATAAACAAACTATACGTTTAAATCAAGTCTTGCAACTTTAGCCTTAAGAAAAAAGAAAGTTACTTCGGTATTCTATATTTCTATATATATATATATATATATATCTACATCTTTCATTATATAACGATATTTTAGGATTATTTCTTGATTTTTGTTTCCTTTGTTGGTATTCCCTTTCTATCCTACTAATTATTTTTTATTTCGTTTTCCTTTTCTCTAACCAATCGTACCATCGCTGTCG
This sequence comes from Pantherophis vulpinus, assembly GCA_037215915.1. Classification (NCBI taxonomy): domain Eukaryota; kingdom Metazoa; phylum Chordata; class Lepidosauria; order Squamata; family Colubridae; genus Pantherophis; species Pantherophis vulpinus. The sequence goes on along the minus strand of JAXLNS010000002.1, from coordinate 5,001,354 downwards.
CACCATGTAGTACTCAGTGTCTTCCTTTTCTTGTATTTCTTTGGTAAGCCTGTCCATCTCTGCACATTCCATTACTTTTTGTATTATTTTATCCTCCAATGGCGTATCTTCTAATTTCCACATTTGCGCGAATGTGATTCTTGCTGCTGTCAGTATATGGATTATCAAATATTGTATTTCTTTTTCATATTGATTTGTTAATATTCCTAATAGGTATGTTTCTGGTTTCAATGGCACTTTCTGGGTTGTAATTTCTTCTAATTGTTTTTGGATCATTTTCCAATTTTTTTTTTTTTTTTTTGCCTTTTGGCACGACCACCACATGTGATAGTATGTCCCTTTGTGTAATTGTTCTGTCCCCGTCCCACACACGCACCCCCACAGCCTTCCCCTCTGCTGTGCACGCTTCTCCCTGCGCCACTGTCGAGGGTCCAGCCAGCACTTATCTCCTTCGTCACTGTCCACCTGTGGCTGCGGGGACGTGCTTGGCTCTGAGCCTATCTTTTGGCCTTCGGTGTTCTCCAGAGGCATTGCCAGAGAGGAGGGTCCTGGAGAGGGAGGCCTTGCCAACTCCTCTCCCTCACTCTCAGAGTCTGCATCTGTCGATAGCCCAGGCTCAGGCAACGGAACCACAACAGTAATCTGCATTTCCAACAGTCCTGTGTGGTGTTAGGAAACATCTTTGCCAAGCGTGCAGGGGGGAGATGCCACCTGTAGAACATTTTGTAAATATTTTCCTTATAGGGTACAGACATTGTCAGTTTGGTATTTACATTCCATATTTTTTCCCATTTATCGAGTTCAATATTATATCCCAAATTTTTCACCCATGTAATCATATTCTCTTTCACCACTTCTTCTTCCAATTTGTATTTTAGTAAATAGTTATAAATTTTAGTTATTAATTTATCATCTGATACCAGTAGGAAGCCTTCTAAGTCATGGCAAGTAGGTGCTCTGTTCATTTTGCAATGGTCAATGCAGGGGATGGATTGAAAGTCCTATGAAGACATCAGAAAGGTTTCAATCTTTAGACTAGAAGACCGAGGAGAGAAAAGAGGAGATTGGTCTTTAGATGCCTGAAAGGTGTTTGCACAGAAGAAGGTTGATGTCAGGCCTGGAGCCATCTTTTAAGTTGGGCCTTCAGGCCTGCCACATTTTCTATTGTGGGGAAATGGGAGGGGGATTATGTGGAGTATGAGAGAGATGTACTCAAAATAACATTCCTTTCTCAGAGAGTCAAGGATGCCTTGCCCTGGCACCTGGAGTCGGATGACTGGGAGGCATCTCCGGATGGGATGGTGCCTGATTGGGCCATGTGATGGACGTGTGGGTGCTGGGCACGGACTTGAAATTTCACTTGGGTGGGGAAAACCTGGAGGCTTTCATATTCGGGTTTTCCCAGATGTGCCAATATGACATCTCTAATAAAATGGAACTTTGAGGAATTTCTAGCCTCGGAGTCTTCTTTCGTTGACGGTGTTACTTGGAACCCTGACAATTGAAATTTATCCTCTGTTCTTCTAGAGCAGGGGTGTCAAAGTCAAGGGCTGTGGGCCGGATGTGGCCCACAGGGCTGCCCTGTAAACAGTGAAGGACCGGCCCATGGTGCCTCTGCCAGCAAAAATGGTGGTTGTTTGGAGGGCGCCATGGCCTCCTGCAGCCCTCTGCCAGCAAAAACAGAGCTCGGGGTGGGAGTGGGGAATGGAGCTTTCCCTGGCAGAGGACTATCAAAACAAACTAAAAGCAAAGCAAAGCAAAAGGAGAAATGTTTCCCCTTTTAACAGATTAACAGAGTTGGAAGGGACATTATAGGTCATCTAGTCCACCCCCCTGCTCAAGAGGAGACCCTATACTATTTCTGACAAATGGCTGTCAAATCTTTCCTTGAAAGTCTCAAGTGATGAAGCTGCCACAATTTCTGAAGGCAACTTCTGTTCCATTGCTTGAACAGCTTTTGCATTTGAGCATCCAAGAAGGGACAGCAAAGGAGAAAGGGAAAGAGGAAAGACAAAGAAAAAGATGGGAAGATGGGAAGAGAGCAAGGAAGGAAAAAGAAGGAAAGAGGGGAAGGAAGAAGAAAGGAGAAGGAAGAGGGAAAGAAAAAGAAGAGAAGGAAGGAAGGAAGGAAGGAAGGAAGGAAGGAAGGAAGGAAGGAAGGAAGGAAGGAAGGAAGGAAGGAAGGAAGGAAGGAAGGAAGGAAGGAAAGAGATAATGGATCCCCACAGCTCTGCCTGGGCCACTACAGGTGGCCCCAACATGAGTGATGGCCACACCCACCCCAATCACGCCCACCCCAGCCCCCCAAGGTCAAACACAACCCTGATGCTCACCTCAATGAAATCAAGTTTGACACCCCTGTTCTAGAATGTAGGTCATGGAACAATTGATTTAAGTTTCCGGAGGGCTGTCCTGATTGAACGGTGAAGAAAATGTCTTATGAGCTGGTTGACACTGAAACCAATGACCCAGAAAAATGATGAATTGCCCTTCACTATCTTGGTTAAGTGGTGGCTTGACATCCATCAATTGAGGATGCTTCAGTTTGGATCCCTTCACTGATTGGACTTAATGGTCTAAAGGTCTCCTTCTACCTTCAGGACCCAAGGAAAGAGACTAAACAACTTCCTTCTGCTTCCTCGAGTCCTACTCAAGGGTTTCCTCCTTGGGTTATTTCTTGATGTAGCACAAAACTCTTCCCTCAATTAATCCCCTGAACCTCATTTTCTGCTATCTTAACTTCTGCACTCAGCACTGTCCATGCTTCATCAATAAATCTCTCCTACTAATTTATCTCCAAGTGTTTCTCTGTTTCTGCCTCAAATACTCTCAATCGCAACTTAACGTTGCTTTCCACAGCGATATTCCAGGATACTCAATCACTGTCTGAGATGAGTTGCAAAGGGAGGAGCACCCCTTCCATGGGTGTTCTTCAAAAGAGAAGCTGGTAGAAGGAAAAGCCAAACTCCTGGTGGAAAGCTGATAGGAGTCTTAAAGATAGTAAAGTAGATTCAGAAGTTCTTATATTTAAAAAAAGCATGTGGGATCAACCTTCTACCAGTTCTCAGCAGGTATTGGAGACTGGAGGTTTTCATACCTCTAAGAAGTCTTTAATAATTTGGTTCTCCAGGAAAATATCCCATCTTTGCAAAGCTCTATACTAATAGCTATTGCAGCTATTCCCTCTAATGGTTGTGTGAAGAAAAGATAGAAGTTCAAAAGCAGCTTTGGGACAACCATTTATTTATTTATTTATTTTATTAAATTTGTATACCGCCCTACTCCCGAAGGACTCAGGGCGGTGAACAGCCATAAAATAAAACATGTAGATACAAAATTTAAAATAAAGATACAACTAATTAAATAAATTTGGCTGAGACATTTTAAAACCCCAATAAATTAAAACCAAATTTAAAATTCCATTTAAAAGAGGAAAAGTTTAGGTCAGGCCAGCTTGATGGAATAAAAACGTCTTAAGCGCGCGACGGAAGGTACGCAGATCCGGAATCCTCCGTATCTCCGGGGGGAGCTCGTTCCAGATCGTAGGTGCCCCCACAGAGAAGGCTCTCCCCCTGGGGGCCGCCAGTCGACATTGTTTGGCCGACGGCACCCGGAGGAGCCCCTCTCTATGGGAGCGTACTGGTCGGTGGGAGGCTATTGGTGGCAGCAGGCGGTCCCGTAAATAGCCAGGTCCTAAGCCATGGAGCGCTTTGAAGGTGATAACCAAGACCTTGAAGCGCACTCGGAAGACCACCGGGAGCCAGTGCAGCTCGCGCAGGAGAGGCGTTACATGGGAGCGCCACGTTGCTCCCATCACCACCCGCGCGGCCGCACTCTGCGCCAGTTGGAGCCTCCGAGTGCTCCTCAAGGGGAGCCCCATGTAGAGAGCGTTACAATAGTCCAGACGGGAGGTGACGAGGGCATGAGTGACCGTGCGTAACGAGTCCCGATCCAGAAAGGGACGCAACTGGCGAATCAGGCGAACCTGATGAAAAATCCTCCCGGTCACGGCCGTCAAGTGCTCTTCTAAAGACAGCCGTGAATCCAGGAGGACACCCAAGTTGCGAACCCTCTCCGTGGGGGCCAATGCTTCGCCCCCAATAGTCAGCGATGGCACCAGCTGACTATATCGGGACGTCGGAAACCACAGCCACTCGGTCTTGGATGGGTTGAGCCTGAGCCTGTTTCTCCCCATCCAGATCCGTACGGCCTCCAGGCACCGGGACATCACTTCAAGGGCATCGTTGGGGTGGTCTGGGGTGGAGATGTACAGCTGGGTGTCATCAGCGTACTGATGGTACTCCACCCCAAAACCACGGATGATCTCGCCCAGCGGCTTCACATAAATGTTGAACAGAAGGGGCGAGAGGACCGATCCTTGTGGCACCCCACATATAAGGGGCCTCGGGGTCGACCTCTGCCCCCCTGTCAACACAGACTGCGACCGGTCGGAGAGAAAGGAGGAGAACCACCGTAATACGGTGCCTCCCACCCCCAACTTTTCCAACCGGTGCAGCATGATACCATGGTCGATGGTATCAAAAGCCGCTGAGAGATCTAATAGGACCAGGATAGAGGAACAACCTCTGTCCCGAGCCCTCCAGAGATCATCCACCAACGCGACCAATGCCGTTTCCGTGCTGTACCCGGGCCTGAAACCCGACTGGAACGGATCTAGATACGTCGTTTCATCCAGGTACTGGGGAAGCTGTCGTGCAACCACACTCTCAACAACCTTCGCCACAAAGCGAAGGTTGGAGACTGGACGATAGTTAGCCAATGTTGCCGGGTCCAGGGAAGGCTTCTTGAGGAGAGGTCTCACCACCGCCTCTTTCAAGGCGGCGGGAAAGACACCCTCACCCAATGAAGCATTTATAATCCCCTGGAGCCAGCCTCGCGTCACCTCCCGGGAAGCCAGCACTAACCAGGAGGGGCACGGGTCCAACAAACATGTGGTCGCATTCAGTCTACCCAGAATCCTGTCCACGTCCTCAGGGGTCACAGAATCAAACTCATCCCAGATAACATTCTCAGGACCTGCCCCCGTCATCCCCGCTGGATCTACCCAGTCAGAGTCCAGATCTTCCCGAATCTGAGTGATTTTATCATACAGATATTGAACAAAATCCTCGGCTCTTCCCTCCAAGGGGTCCTCCCTCGCTTCCTGGTGGAGCAGGGAGCGGGTCACCCTAAACAGGGCGGCCGGGCGGTTATCTGATGACGCAATAAGAGCAGCAAGATAAGTGCATTTTGCTGCTTTTATTGCCACTAGGTAATTCTTAATATGAGATCTTACCAGTGTCCGGTCAGATTCAGTACGACTGGCCCTCCAACTACTCTCTAGGCGTCTTTTCCGGCGCTTCATCTCCCTCAGCTCCTCAGTAAACCAAGGAGCCAGGTGAGATCGACGCCGGGTCAGAGGCCGCAAAGGCACGACTCGGTCCAGAGCTCCAGCGGCCGCCCTATCCCAGGCGGCCACTAGGTCTCCAGTCGAGGCGTGAGCCAGAACCTCAGGAATTGGCCCAAGCTCCGTCTGGAACCTATCAGGTTCCATCAGGCGCCTGGGGCGGTACCATCTCATCGGTTCCGCCTCCCTGCGGCAGGGTGCAGCGGTTCGAAGGTCAAGGCGAAGGAGAGAGTGATCTGACCATGACAAGGGCTCGATGACTATGTCCCCTATCTCGAGATCACTCAGCCACTGTCCAGAGACAAAAATCAGGTCCAGTGTGTTTCCCCCCATGTGCGTAGGGCCATGAATTAGTTGGGTCAGATCCATAGCCGTCATGGAAGCCATGAACTCCCGAGCCACCTCAGACATCTCACCCACGGACGGCAGGTTGAAATCCCCCATGACCATTAGTCTGGGGGTATCAACCGCCACCGCGGCGATAACGTTGAGTAGCTCGGGCAGGGCTGCTGCCACGTGGCAGGGAGCCAGGTACGTGATCAGCAAACCCCTCTGAACCCCATGACCCCACTTCACAAGGAGGGTCTCACAACCGGCCGTCTGAGGAACAGTGGCCTCCCTCGGCCTAAGGCCTTCTCTAATAATAACCGCTACTCCCCCGCCCCTCCCCTGTGACCTCGGCTGATGGAATGCCAGGAAGCCTGGTGGGCACATTTCTACCAGAGGGACCCCTCCCTCCGGGCCCAACCAGGTCTCCGTAATACCCGCCAGGTCCGCTCCCCCCTCCTGAACCAGATCACAAATGAGGGGGGCTTTATGTATTACGGACCTGGCGTTGCACAACATCAGTCGAAGGCCCGGGCTCTGAGGGTCTGTACAACCTGGAGAACGAGTGGAGCCTTGGGGGCCGGAGCACGTTACCGCTCGGAGACAGCGGGTGCGCGCTCCCTTAACATGATATGGCCCCCTGCTCCCGCCATATCTACCCCTCCCACTCACAGTACCGATGATAGAAACACAATCTGGACAAGCTAGACCCCCCCCATCACCTCCGGATCCCCCATCCCCTCCGCCGTGCATAGTGGCCAGGCCTGACCCTCCCCTTGGTGGGTCTTCCCCCAAACCCACAACCCTAGTTCCAATTTTTCCCTCCCCCCCCCTGGGACCCCTTAAAAATTTACCCAATTTACTTAAAAAACCCCTCAACCCCCTCTTCGCGGCATGCCACCTCTCTGGGTTCCAAAGCCCGTCATTGAGGTAGGCCCTCGATAATGTGGAGGGCCAGACCTGCGAGAGGGGGGAGTCTCGCAGCGCAAGAAGCTCAATGGTTGAATACATCCACAGAATGGGAAAGGGTGAAAATGGCGTCTGGCCAGGGTTCCATAAAGTCTAAAGGTCCTGAGGACAAAAGGCAGCAACAAAAAACGTGGGTAACGACTCCACTGTCCTCTCACGACAGTGGGAGGAGTCCCATGCCATTCCGATAAATCTAGGGGATGTTCCTCCCAGACATCCTCTCACGATGTCAGGCCAGATGGAATGTGCTATGGAGAAGTTCAAAAGCTGTCCCCTCTGATAGGGATGGTAGTAGTAACCCAGACTCCTTGGGAACCCAGTTCAAGCTGTCCGTTTGTCATATAGTCCGGGGCGGATGGAATAGGCCAGTCCAGAAGGCAAAAGAAGATAGTAAGACCAGGAGCAGAGTTCGATGACACCCAGAAAGATAGAAAAGGTGGCTTACGAGGCAAAAGGCAGCTGGGGTAGTGACTATAATAAGGCCTACACAAGCCAAAAAAGGGGGGGAGGGTATGGCCCGAGGCAGCCCACGGCCAGCCCTCAGCCATCCTCCAGCCTCTTCCACTCCCTGGTCTTTAGTCATTTTTATCCCCAGTCTGCAGCCCCAATTCAAGGGGGCCTCCGGATTCGGCCAGGAAATGGGTCCGTAGAGCCAGCCCCTGACAGGTCCGGGCTGTTGGCAATTTGCCTCTCCCCACATTCGGCTGCTTCCCCCTCGCCTCCACCAGCGTCCAAGGCAGTCCAAGCCTCGTAGGCACCAGTGCCGCAGCCGCCGCCGTCTCCACCAAGGCTCCCACCACGCTCCAGAAACGCCAGGGGCCTTAAGAAAGACCCCAGAGAGACCGGAGAGCCGGGGAGACCCCCATTTCGCCGCCGCCGCTGCTGCAAAGCTGCCGCCGCCGTCCCGACCGCCGCCGACCATAGCGGGGGGGGGGGAAGCACCGCTGAACAGCTGTTGCTGCCGCCACCCCGCGGCGCCTTCTGACGGCCGTATCTCCTCAGTCCTGGTGTCCCGGAGGGCGAGAAAACCCTCTATATGCTGGGAGGAAGCCCCTTTCACTATGACTGGGGGCCAAGATGATCAGATTTTCCCCCGCGGTCCCCAAAATGCCAGGAATCGCCCCTTTCTCCCGGGAGCGTCTCAGCTCAAATCCGCCATCTTGGGCATGCGCAGAACCATGACTGAGAATCTCTACAGGTTTACAGAAGAGAAGAGAAGAGAAGAGAAGAGAAGAGAAGAGAAGAGAAGAGAAGAGAAGAGAAGAGAAGAGAAGAGAAGAGAAGAGAAGAGAAGAGAAGAGAAGAGAAGAGAAGAGAAGAGAAGAGAAGAGAAGAGAAGAGAAGAGAAGAGACAGAGTTGGAAGGGACTTTGGAGGTCTTCTAGTCCAACCCCCTGCTTAGGCAGGAAACCCTACACCACTTCAGACAAATGGTTATCCAACATCTTCTTAAAAACTTCCAGTGTTGGAGCATTCACAACTTCTGGAGGCAGGTTGTTCTACTGTTGTTTTAGCTATACAATTTGGGATGAACACCCTTGGAATGCTGTGGGAGTAGGAACAGATTTCCAGAGGGAAAAATTGCAGACTACAGGAACCAGGAGCACCACTCAGGTGACCCTGAGGACAAAGATAAACCTCCAAGTGGCCTCAACAACCCTCTAAAAGGATGCAAATGACCAGCTGTTTGCAAGGAATATAAATCCTTCCATTCCTCATTATCCTGTCAGAACTAAAGAAGATTCTTGGATGAGAAGCGAAACATCTTCTACAAAAGAAAAAAAAAACAAGGAAGTCCAGTTGCCTCCTGAAAAAGCACCTTTGGGACAACCATGACCTGGATGACTGAGAATCTCTACAGACTGATAGACATTCATTGTAAATTTGGTGCAGCGTTGAAATTGGACAGGATGGGGCCAGTGTTAAATATATAACTGAGAGCTTCTTCTAGCACTGGGCAACTGATGCTCAGGATTTCTCTGTTTGAAATGGGCCCATTTCAAAGCTTCATAAGGAAGTAGCAAGGACATATGAATGGAAAACGATGGCTTACAAACTATCATTTCTGGAATAAGTATTGAGTTGATGTTTAGTCACTTCCAACTCTTCGCAACCAATGGTCATCATTACTGAGGACTATCTGTCAGTAACTTCATTGAGTGCTTCTAAGACTCTTCTTGTATCATCAAGGAGAACATCTCACCATCTTCTCTTCTTTCAACCTCCTTTTTGATTGCCTTCCATTCTTCCTAGTGGTAGGGCCTTCTCTAATGTCAGCTGCCTTACCAACAGCTGTCCAAATTATTTCAGCTTTATCTTCATTATAAATGTTTCTATGGAGAAGTTGGATTTTACTTTGTCTAATCTTGAGGAATCTACTCTTCTTGTGATCTTCTCAATGATGTTCTCCAGCAATGGGAAAATTATGATTTCTTCATTCACTCTTAATGGTCCAACTTTCAAATTTCCCGAGTGTTACAACTGGGGGGAAAAAACCTTGGCTTTCACAACATGTATCACATTATCAGTTTGATTTTTCAACGTTTTGTGACTAAAACAAAGAAGAAGTTTGTTCTTGGCTTATTTTTGGTTTCTTTGATTTACTTAGAACATGCTGAGTTGGACATTTCATGCACATACCTCTCGCTCAAACATTTAGGCATGATCATCGTACATTTTAAGATGATCTCAGATAAAACATCTGTTCAAGTCATCGTGGGTTGTTTTTTTTTTTATTGTTTGTTTGTTTTGCATTTGTCCCCAAATTCCATATTCTGGGATCTAAAAGATGTAATACCTGAGTTAGATACAGATACAGATTAATAGAGTTGGAAGGGTCCTTGTAGGTCATCTAGGCCAAGATCAGACCTTATACTTATTTCTGATAGAGGGCAGTCCTTCTCTTCTTGAAAGCTTCCAGTGATGAAGCTCCCACAACTTCTGAAGGCAACATCTGTTCCATTGGTTGATTGTTCTCACTGTCAGAAAATTTCTCCTTATTTCCAAGTTGAATTTCTCCTTGATCAGTTTACATCCATTATTCCTTGTCTGGCCTTCGGATGCTTTGGAAAAATAGCTTGACCTCCTCATCTCTGTGGCAGCCCTCAAATATTGGAAGACTGCTATCTTCCAATATTTGCAAGGTGCTTTTTCAAGAGGCAACTGGACTTTCTGGTTTTTCTTTGAAGATGTTTTGCTTCTCATCTAAGAAACTTCTTCAGCTCTAACTGGATGGTGGAGGATGGAAGGATTTATACTCCTTGCAGACAGCTGGTCATTTGCATTCTTTAAGCGAGTTGTTAAGCCCACCTGGAGGTTTATCTGTGACATCAGGGTCACCTGAGTGATGCAAATGGATGTGGAGCCTTCTCGGAACTGTTGAAAGGACTATGTTGTAGATTTGGAGATAGAAAATGTGGTATCCACCCCTCCCCGACTTAACTTCTCATTGCAATCAAAGGCAGGGCGTTCAAACTGTTTGTTCTATTTGAAATTAAAACTCAATTAAACCTGACATTTCTCAGCATCTCAGCAATAGCTTCCTGACAACGGGGGGGGGGGGGGGGAGGGGGGGAGAGGGAAGCATCCTGCTATCTTGTTTGCATCCTGTGCTCCTCTCGTCTTCCTGCATATGTTCTCCTCTGTTCAAAAAAATAAAACAAAATAAAGTTTGGTATAAGAAATAAAGCATTTCTTATGGCCTCATCTCCGTTTTAACCGCAAGAGTGACCCGTGATAAGCTGCACCATTCGCGGAAGGAAAAAAGAAAGGGACATCCTGACAGGAATAAATTCTGAGAGATGACATTTTGATTTGTAGTTTTAGTTTGATCGGAGGTGAATTTTAAAGTTAGGCAGAGAAGCAGTCTGAAGGGTTGTTAGGGAATTGCGCAGCCGGTGGCCAAATGGAGCCAGAGACATTGGCACAAATTTGCAGTCATCAATCAATCAATCAATCAATCAATCAATCAATCAATCAATCAATCAATCCATCAGTCAGTCCATCCATCCATCCATCCATCCATCCATCCATCCATCCATTCATCCATCCATCTAGCTATCTATCCATCCATCCATCCATCCACCCACCCACCCACCTACCCATCTATCTATCTATCTATCTATCTATCTATCTATCTATCTATCTATCTATCTATCTATCTATCTATCTATATCTATATATCAAACTAGACAGTCAGGGGAATAGGAGCATCATGAGGTAAATCAGAGCACACAGAAGAAAAAGGAGGGGAAAAAAATGAAACTCCCCTGCCACACCCACAGTGACCAATCACAGCACAGATTGCCTCACACAGACGCCAGCCCTCTCCAATCAATCAACTATAACTATTGCGCAGCCGGTGTCCAAATGGAGTCAGAGACACTGATACAAATTTGTAGTCATCAATCAATCAATCAATCAATCAATCAATCAATCAATCAATCAATCAATCAATAATCTATCTATCTATCTATCTATCTATCTATCTATCTATCTATCTATCTATCTAAAAATCTATCTAAAAATCTATCTATTTCTATATATCAAACTAGACAGTCAGGGCAATAGGAGCATCATGAGGTAAATCAGAGCACACAGAAGAAAAAGGCGGGGGAAAAAATGAAGCTTCCCCCGCCACACCCACAGAGACCAATCACAGCACAGATTGCCTCAAGCAGAAGCCAGCCCTCTCCAATCAATCAACTATAACTATGTGTTCTGGCTCACTGCACAATCCCACTGCTCCAGCTACTAAATTTAAATATTGCATGGTCACTAAACAAACCGTTTAAGTCAAGGACTAGCTGTAGATTGCCCCGTAGCATTTTACGTAGCACTCTTGAATGGTTTGCAATGTAGAAGAATTATTTGCATATTGCCACCAACAACGTACTGGGTTTCTTTGGACCCCAAAATAACCACTAGGGCTTATTTTCAGGGAAACACAATTTCAGGGTGATCAGCCTGGTTGGGCGCCCTACCCCTGACACACACTCCAGCACAATGCCGCTCGACTTTTCCATGATCTGCACAGCACGTCTGAATTGCCTGCCTTCTCTCACACCTCTGCCTCTGTCTGCTGCTTGCACAGGTACTCAACTCACCTGTGCTACACGGGCTGCGGCTGCTGCCAATTACTGTTGACCTGCATGCACTTGCCACCTCCTATGCTGGCCATAGCCACTCCCCTTCATTAGGGCTTACTTTTGGGGTAGGGCTTATATAAGGCGCACACATATAAAAACAGGCTTATTTTCAGGGTAGGTTGCATTTTTGGGGAAACATATTTTACCGACCTCAGGAGGATGGAAGGCTGAGTCAAACTTGAGCCAGTCAGGATCGAACTCCAGACAGTCAGCAGAATTTGTCTGCAATACTGCATTTTAACCACTGGGCCACCACAGTTCCTGTATGAATACCTTGTTTCCCCAAAAATAAGACCCAACAGGAAAATAAGTCCTAACATGATTTTTCAGGATGCTCGTAATATCAGCCCTACCCCCCAAAATAAGCCCCAGTTAAGATTGTCAGCCAGATGGATGCATTTAGTACCGTATTTCCCCAAAATAAGACCTAACCAGAAAATAAGCCCTAATGCATCTTTTGGAGCAAAAATTAATATAAGACCTGGACTTATTTTCAGGGAAATATGGTAGGTAGGTAGGTAGGTAGATAGGTAGATAGGTAGATAGGTAGATAGGTAGATAGGTAGATAGGTAGATAGGTAGATAGATAGATAGATAGAGATAGATAGATAGATAGATAGATAGATAGATAGATAGATAGATAGAGAGAGAGAGAGAGAGAGAGAGAGACCCTGTTTCCCCGAAAATAAGACCCAACCAGAAAATAAGTCCTAGCATGATTTTTCAGGATGCTCGTAATATCAGCCCTACCCCCCAAAATAAGCCCCAGTTAAGATTGTCAGCCAGATGGATGCATTTAGTACCGTATTTCCCCCAATATAAGACCTAACCAGAAAATAAGCCCTAATGCGTCTTTTGGAGCAAAAATTAATATAAGACCCGGTCTTATTTTCAGGGAACACACGGTATCTGAGTTATATGTGACTTCTATCGTCTATTCAAAAACATGGCATTCCTCTCCATCAGATCATCTCCTTCAGGAATCCTAGAGAGAGAGAAGCTGAAATAATGTTCAAATGCAACTGCTTAATCCCCGGGGTCCAAATTTGGAGATGTACAGTCAGGCTTGCTAGTAGCTTTCAGATCTTTTCCGAGTGTCTCCTCAGGGGCTGTGAGTTTCCTGCGGCTTCCAGATTCAAAGCACAAAGTTGATGCTGTTTTAAATTCAGGGCCTGCTATCCTGAGATAAGATTTCACGTAAACAAGCTCAGAAAATAATAAAAAAAAAAAACGAGGCAAGAAGCATGGGAGTCTCTTCCTAGCGCTGAACAAAAGGCGAATCTCTCCTTTGCTTTTTTGCATGCATACAAGGAGTCCTCGTTTAGTGACTGTTCAAAGTTATCATGGCACTGAAAAAAAAAGGGACTTATGACCGTTTTTCACGCTTACGACCTTTGCAGCAGAAAAAAAATTTGTGCAATCAAAATACAGACGCTTGGCAATGGACTCATATTTATGACGGTTGCAGTGTCCTAGAGTCATGTGATTCCCTTTTGCGACCTTCGGACAAGCAAAGTCAACTGAAAAGCCAGATTCACTTAACAACCGCATTACTGACTTAGCAACTGCAGTGATTCACCAAACATCCGTGGCAGGAATGGTCTTAAAATGGGACAAAACTCACTTAACAACTGTCTCACTTAGCAACAGAATTTTTGGGCTCCATTGTGATCATCAATCAAGGACTAGCAGTATTTTTTCTTCTCCACTCCCACTTTTACACGTATACAGGTAGTCCTCGACTTACGGCCACACTGGACTCCTACATTTCTGTTGCTAAGTGAGACATTTGTTAGGTGAGTTTTGCCCCATTTTACAACCTGCGTTCCCACAGTTGTTCAGCGAGTCATTGCAGTTGTGAAGGTTGTGAAGTGAGCCTGGCTTTCCTATTGATTTTGTTTCTTCTCAGAAAGTCACAAAAGATGATCACATGACCCGGGACAAAGCAGGTCATAAATATGAGTCAATTGCCAAGCATCTGAATTTTAAACACCATGGGGAATGCTTCAAAGATTGTAACAATGAAAAACTGTCATAATTCAATCAATCAATCAATCAATAATCAATCAATCAATCAGAACAGTGCTAGAAGAGATCTTGGAGGTCTTCTACCGAACCCTCTGTTCAAGCAGAAGGCCTTATACCATTTCAGACAAGTGGCTGTCCAGTTTCTTGTTAAAAACCTGCAGTGATGGAGCGCCCACAACTTCTGGAGGCAGGTAGTTCCACTGGTTGATTGTTCTCACTGTTAGGAAGTTTCTCCTTAATTCTAAGTTGCTTCTTTCCTTGTTTAGTTGTCATCCATTGTTTCTTGCCTTGAAAAATATTCTTCTTTGTGGCAGCCCCTCAGATACTGGAATTCTTGCTATCATGTCCCCACAATCCTTCTTTTCTTTAGACTAGCCAAACCCAAATCCTGCAACCATTCTTCATATGTTTTAGCCTCCATGCCTTTAATCATCTTAGTTGCCCTTCTTCTGAGACGTGGTGGCGCAGTGGTTAAAGTGAAGTACTGCAGGC